>JAZHYW010045851.1:0-83753 GCA_037355805.1 Ixodes ricinus
CGGTTGCCATGGACAAGTGGCAATTGAGGCGATTCAGGAAGACGTGGGGTGGTCGACGTTCGAAGCGGGGAGGCAGCCAGAAAGCTTTGCTATCAAGGACGGCTCCTCCACATGAATAAGTCGATGGGCCAGACGGATATTTGACTATCTGTGTCTCCGATGCCTACAGGCACGCAGTGGATGAAGCGCGTCTACCAGCTCCGCAAGAAAAACGGTTTTTTCACCGGCCCAGTTCAGGAAGATTCGGAGGGTAAGTGGGCAAAAGAGGTGAGAGGGCGTGTAAGAGATGCGGAGACGGCGCACTGGATGGAGGCAGGCGGAAAGAAGTCGACCCTAGACGTATACAGGGCCCACAAGCATAATATCAGAGCTGAGGAATTCTATGACAACAGCCTGGGCAGCCGCCTTCTGTTTGAGGCGCGAGCAAGAGGCCGCTACGGACACTGGCATATCGACAGCGGGTTCGACCCGACGATGCGTGACCATACAGTGCAGGCTCTGCGATCAAAGAAGCAGAAACAATCGAACACCTGGTCCTCCGCTGCCCGGGGCCTGGCACCAAAATGGGAGCTAGCCGACGCCCAAGCCGACCAAGCATCGAGCCACTGCAGTGGAGGACGGCAGCTGACGCCACCGGCGAGTGTGCAGGAGAGGCTGTGGAGCCCGCAGCCACTACAGCTCCTTACAGCCTGCACAAGCGCCGCCACTAGCGGGCTGCACTGGGATTTCAAGAGGCGGCCGACTCCGGAGCACACCCCGCGGAAAGATGGGTGGTCGAAAAACAAAACAGCGGCTGACGAATTGGTGGAAAAAGATAATAATGTGACGGGCTACACAAAGGGAGCCCACCGGCTTGGACGCGATTGCTACGTGACCCCCCGTTCCCAAGGGGAAAGCTACATACATCATCATCATCATCATCATCATCATCAGTGGCACAGGCGACCCCTCTAGCCGCTCCGGCTTGCCGCTCTGAAAAGTGAGAGGCGTTCGGCTGGGCGCGCCGAATCTCTCGCTCCGATGCGGAGGCGCCCGGGATCTGGTAGCTCCGACTCGGACAGTTAGCAAACGCTCGAAAGTGACCAGCCGAATATACCATCAGAGTACGAGTGAGGCTAGAATAGGGTAGTTGGAAAAACAGCCGGCTTCCGGGTGAGGCGTTTCGTGTAGAACCTACCAGGTAGCGCTGGTGTTCAATTCCGGAGCACTCCTGCCAGCGAAGTTCGCGCCAAACGTAGCTGTTTTTGATCTTAGCGGTTCATTAGTGTGGCCTATGTATAATTTATGGGTGCTTCATTGTCTATGAATTAATGTTTAAAGCTTACTTGGGCAATGTAGTGAAAGCCGGGTAACCCGTCTTGCATGCTGGCGCGTAGCGGTTCGCATCTGTCTTCTTTCTCTTCGTTTTCATTGTAGCGACAAGACTCGAACCTATGTAATCATATCGCTAAGCCCTTGACATTCCGAAAACAAATAGCGAAAACGACTATAGACACCACAGAAACCATCTGAGAACGTAGCGACGCCATATCCCGTGTTACAGTAGTCATGTCCTCGGTTCGACAACAGCCACTCGCGGTAGTCTACACTTCTGGCTTCCACGGCCCATGGAGCGCCGCCGACGATTTTTCCACTACCCCTACTATTCTAGTTCACTGTAGTCAGAGCGCTCAAACCGCTCCGATTCGGAGGACGGCGAGAGTCGGAGCTTCGAGAGCGCTCCGAAGAGACCAGGCGAATATACTTGGAGCGCCTGGCATCGGCCAAGCCGAATGCACACCGGCTTTAAGAGCGCTCAAGAGGCTGAAAAGCGACCAGCCGAATATACCATTATATAACATTTGTTGGTCCTCACGCGAACGGATAATAGACGATAAAAAACAAATTCGTTGGTTTTAGAATTTTATTTTTATCACAAAGAAAAGTTAGTTACTAAATGTGAACTGAAACTGTATTATCGTTCATATATTTCATTAAAATCATTATTTATCGCCGTTATCCTGCTCGTCGTCATCCCCTCCTATGGCGTTCTGGGTGTGTTACGATCTACAGACCTCCTGGGAGCGAGTTCGCAAACCAGTATATGGACGAAGAACAGGCCAATGTAGGACAAAGGAAATGAAAAGTGCCGCGTTTTTCTCCTAGCTTTGATTTGAGCTCTAAAAATAGACATATATATATATAGTACTTTTTTGCAAAACGACGTTCGCGTGCTCAGTTTCAAGTACGTACGTTTGGAATTCGAATTTTGTGAGGCGTGCCAAATGTTCTGATTCTTAGGCCGCGCAGCCGCGCACTACTTCCGATAACTTCGGCGGCTGGAACTTTGATTCGGTCGAAATCAGAGCTTATTCTACGTTATGCAGCCACTATAATCTATGTATGTACTGGCTCGTATCGCGCCGCTCGTTGGCCGTTCCGGCAGCGGGGACGCAGGGCGAAGGAGATCTAGCTCGAGATCGGCGGCGAACAGCCCGAGGCCGAGACCCACCTCAAGCACCCGATCTGCATTCGCAGCTGCGAGCATACAACTCCTTTTCCTGGAAACATTCTGCGCCATCTATGAGGAAAAGGCTACAAATAGGTAAATAAGTCACGAAGTATGAGATATGATCATGCATTCTTTTTCTTTTGCTGTCTTTTGATTCTTGCCGTTTCTAAGTAAAGCACGCTCTCTACACCCTACAAGGCCACATCGGGCGCGTGCCCCTGCACTGCAAATTTGTCGCTACTTGTAAAACGAACGCAAACGCATCAACAGTATCAAGGGTAGAGTACTCAATGTTGCTTGCTGGCTGTGCACAGAGTGGCGACATTCTTTTGGAAGGAGTGCCAGCCTTCCGTGCGCGCCCACCATTTCGCTTCCCGTGATGTGCTGTTGACCTCGTATACGTGAGACCGGTTGATCTTTTTTGCCGAATTAGAAAATTAAATACCGAATTAGGAAGTTCTCGGTAACGTTGTGATGAATTATTCCAAGTAGAGGCTTTCTCAATTCGGGAATGCAATGAAGCGCCGCAAATGCAGTCATTCGTAGTAGTTTTATCGCGTTACCATTAGACCGCGGCTCCGAAAACATACGCTTCCTTAACGGAATACGCCTTAAAGTCATCCCGCGTCATTTGACATGTGGTAATGCTCAATAGCGAGTTTTAGTAGACCGTGTTTCCCCTTCCGCTAAGCCCCTCCGCTATTCGGAACTCTACAGCCAAGGCCATCGGCGCGCAGGCGCAGTAGCGGTTTCTTCGTAGCGGAGGGCGAGCGGAGGGGGAAACACGGTCTACTAAAACTCCATAATAACTCCGCAAACTGCTCATAAACTGCTTCATAGGAGGGGGAGGCAAGATGGTGGATCGAGTAGCAGACTACAGAGGTGTCACCACTCTGGGATGGCCGCCAGCCCAGCGTCGTTGAGGCGCTCTAATCAAGAGGAGGTTAGGATTATCCGGGGAAAAGTGAGACTTCTGTGTTGTGTCGCCACCCATTCTACCTGGTCTCGGCGTTCTAGTCTATTATGTACAGCCACCGCCTGCCCGTTTGTTTCAAACCTTCTGAGGTTAGAACATTGGTAGAAATTATCTAGGGTGAAAATTAGAGAGGAGAATATGTAAGTTATCTAGTGAAACTTATATTAAACATAGACGAGGTTAGAAGATTGGTTAAATTTATCCGAGGAAAATTGAATTAAATACAACTAACTAGCACAGCAGGGGACGAGGTGGGACACAAGAAAATTGGGACTCTCTCCAGCGTGGCTCTGGCCCAAAGATTCGACACTGCCTCCCAATGGATCCGGCGTTGGGGTAACGCCGACAAGGTTTGGCCAAAGGAAAATTGGCGACTCTTTCGCCGGCAAGGACAAGGAGGGAAGGGGGGGGGTATTGTTTTTCCGATCCCCCAAGATTATTCTGGTGATGTACCCTACTGCCTTGTGATAGCTACAAAAATGCAGAGAAGTGAATTAACTTAGTCGAGTGGGGAAGAACCGTGTGCTTCTCTTTGTCAGGCTAGGTGGCGCAAGCTACCGCCTATTATACAAAGTTCACACGTTAACCATCCATCCAGGGGCTTTAAATTTAGCGGTTTTGCAGTGGTGCAGAAAAATAAAAGAAGACGAGGAGGAGAACCAAGTGCGCCGCTCGGCCATCACTCCAGCTGCCTCCGGGGCCTTGGACTACTCCAACCATGTACTTCAAACTGGTGCTTGCCTTCACCTTGGCCGGCTTCCTGCTCCTCCAAGCCGTGGACGTCGTCTGGGATCTCTTCGTCTTGGTGGCCGCTTTGATTGCCAGCTTCGTCGGGGCCAGCCACGTGAGCCGTATGCTGGTGCGAATGATCAACGCCGACCGGATTCAGACCGTTAACAAAAGCGTCTTCATCACCGGTACGTTCATGTTGAGGAGGGTTGCTACATGAGCTGTCGTATTTTGAACAGCCGCCTGTTCTCTGAAAAAGAGCAGGCTAATGACGCTACTCCAATATGATATCTACCAGTGTTGCGGAGTTGCCACTCCGGGGCTGGAATGACTGAAGTTCTGTTACTCAGCAGGAAAGGGAAAAAAAATCAGACTTCCACTTACATTTAGAACATACGCGCTGCCCGCAGCGCGTGTTGAAAGGCAACGCAATACTGTGCGGCCTCTCGATCCCGACGGCCACACTTCCCCTTCTAACCACCACATTATGAACTTCACTGTGCATATGAGCACAATCGACCATCTCCCGATTTCGTCCTTCTGCACGGGTACTCCTTTGAATGGTGTGGTCCCGCTCGCTTGTGCACCCCCTCGTGCGCAGTTCATTCAAAAGCTCCTCCGAACGGGAGAGTTTTTGAACACGGTGAAAAAAACGAAACAGTAGAATAATAAATGGAATTTTTCAGGCTGCGAGGTGGGCTTTGGTCGCGATGCGGCAATCGAGTTGGCCCACCGGGGATTCACCGTGTTCGCCGCCTGCGCATCGCCAGACGCTCCGCACGTTGACTTTCTCAAGAGAACGCCCAACGTAACGGTGCTAAGTTTGAGCGTCCTGAACACAGAAGACCTCAGCAACGCCGTCATGGTGGTCAGCAATCATCCCTCGGGTAAGACGGCCTGCTTGCCATACTAGTTAATGAACATTGAGAATTTCCGGGCCCTCGCGTGTTCACGTACAACGTCTGCAAAAACAACAACAATAATAAGAACCAAGGTTTATCTTATATTTTAATTGGGCTCCGTGTTTTCAAATAAATCCAATACACCCCCCCCCCCCCCGGGAAAACGTTCGTCAATTCAAAATCATCCGAAAACCCCCAAATGTTAGATCACAATAAAAAAAAAAGACTAAGTTTTGTTAGTGAATAGGGTCAGTGGCCCCAACGAGAGACAACTTCAGTTTTCCTTTCACATATCGCAATATTTTAAGCAACGAAAGGTCTTAGGTGTCGCTACTCGGAAGCACACCTTTCTAGTGACTCTACATCGCGGTAGTCGTTTTGATCTGTTTTGCCTCTTCCGTCGGGCACATATGCTGAAGCTGGTGACAAACGGCAACATCGATTCTACGCACCAATGTGGCTAGCGTGTTGTTACTCTAAGATGTAGCTTATTTAACGACTCTAATGTAGATGAGTACTGAGCTTAAGACACGACCCTAACGAAGCGGTGTTCCGCTCTTCCCTTGATACCTTTGCTATCGTACAGAGCTCTGGGCCATCGTGCTTGCCGAGAGCCTGGGCTTCATCGGCGAGGTGGAGTGGGACGTCGCCCAGAACCTGGAACGGATGCACGAGGCTCACGTGGCCGGACCGTTCAGGGCGGTGCGTGCCTTCCTGCCTCTTCTCCGCGAGAGCAAGGGAAGGATCATCACCATCGGAGGCTTTGCCGGTACGAAGCGGAGAACTCGCGCCTCTAGTTAACATAGTGCTTTACTGTAAAACTACTGATATATGACTGTATTACGTTACGAACTGCTTCCTACCAAATTTAATCCATCCGATTAGGGTTAGCAATGGGGCGTTCTGGATCGAACGATTTGCCCTAAAATTGCTCGGAAAGATCGTCGCTTCCGCATAATAAGCTCACATTTTCACCAAAGGTGTATTTAGCGGGTCACCAGGTGTGTGTGTGGGGGGGGAGGACGTTTGGGACGTGGGAGGTTCTTCAAAGTCGCTTGGTTACCAGGTGTAGATTAGAAACATTACAAAAGTATGCTTATAAACACTATAACACTAATTTTTTTAAAACCTGGTGCGCATATTAAAAAAATAATGACACCCCCAAAAGTTGTTTTAAAAATTTTGTCAGGCGATTTATAATGGTGTCAGAACACTATCCAATAAATATTTTACTAGAGAGTAACGCACCTTTTTAATAACACCCAAGAACTCAACTGCTCCGAAACTTTAACCGAACCTTGAACACGGGAGGCTTATGGCCGGCTACACACAGAAAAGGAGGAACAAACGTGGAAGTGGAGAGATTTACCGAACCTCACGTGGCTATCGCTCCCTACCCAGTTTTTTTCCGCTCCTCCGGCGTGTAAAGCAGACGACGACGACGTTGCGTGCACCGTTTGTTGTGCGATTGTTTCGCACTTATTTATGCGAAAGCATTAACTGACCCATGGAGCGAGCTGACGTCATCAGTTTGAAGCGCGAAAACGGCACCTAGTTTCCCCGATCTCAAAGGAGCGAAGTAAACCTGATGAATTTCGCCTTCGGTTCCACTGGCTGGCGCGGGTCGACGGGGCTCCCATTGGCCGCCGCGCTCGTCAGTTTCCACGACCGCTCACTCCATGGCGCTGCCTGTCCACCAGCGCGCCGTTAACACGGAGCGTCCAAGGTCACCAGGGGAGCGCGCGCGCTGACCGGCGACGAAAAGTACGCAGCAGACGAAATAAGGGAGCGGAGGAACGGCTTGCATGCTTTCGCATTCACAACTCATAAGAAGTGCTTAGGTGTACCTCGAGCTTTTTTCGTTCCGGTCGCTGTTCTGCGCTTGGAAACCGATTGGCCGGTACCGTGAACGATATATTCCAAAGTAGCGGTCCCGCGTCCGTCGCGGCGTTGGTCCTTCGTGTGCCGCCATTGAGTCGTGCAGCCCATGGTACGTCGCAGTATTGAGAACGACGTAGTGTTCGTAATTCCTGTGATCTGTGCAACATTATTATTTTTTTTGTTTCAATCAAGTATTTACAGCTTTTGGAAGCACACAAATGGGTGTCATATTTGCTTTTATTTTTAGTATTAAACTTGTGCTAAGATGATCTACGTCTTTGAATATAGTTGACATGCTAGTTTAAACGGCACGTGACCGTGGAAAGAGAGTAAGCGCGCCTCGAACCGGCTCAATTCTGAACCGGCGGCCGGTTTTCGGGCGGAAAGAAAACGAATTTTGAACCGCAAATTGTTTTCTGGGTAGCTGGTCTCTCATAAGTCATGTTCAAATAAAAGCCTTGTTGAACATAAATACCTTGCCAGTGTCCCTTTATGTAGTCTTTGAAGAATTCATACCGAGAATGATCTCACTTTTAAATTTCTGTTCCATGACCCGTTTGAGATTCGCACGAGAAGTGTTCTTGTTTCAATTGTATTCTCTAGTTTTGGTCGGTTCTATTGTGAAACCAAATGATGTCCTTTAACTAAAAAGTAAACCAGTTGGCAGGCATATTGAGCCGTCTAAGAGGCGAATAACCCAAATTGAAACGTAATAAACATATTGAAATAGTCGTTCGCTCCTGCTCTTACATGGGAGCCGAGAAACACTATGCTTCTCGGCTCTCTGGTTGACGCAGGGCGCCTGTCCTTCCCGGGCCTGGTGCCGTACTGCATGACCAAGGCGGCTCTCATCTCGCTCTCTGACGGACTTCGCCGGGAGTGCGCCAAGTGGGGGATCACTGTTTGCACCATTAACCCGTTCCACTACAAGTGAGGCCTGAGTCTGTCGCGCGCCGTACCTGTCATTCTCTTGGTATATTTTGCCACCGTTGGCAAAAAATCGAAAGCACGTTGACGAGAGGACGGAGGTTGAGACGGGCGAGGGGGTCGTTCACTGAATGAGGGACTCAAAGTCTCCCAACGTTAAAGCCGAGACTAATATCTATAAGCCAACTTAGTTAATACGATTAAATGCAATTAAATGCAAAGGTGCAAGCGAGCTGGACAAGAATGACGAAAATAATTCCTGGAGAAAGGACACAAGAGGGACAAGGACAGACACAAATCTCCAGACACAGCTAGGTTACTGCTGCGTGACCGAAAAATCCGGAAACAAATAGGTGTTGGCACCCACACCCAATGTTGTCACTGAAAGTGCGCGGAAGGCAGATTTTAATGCGAATAGCATTCTTTGATACTTCACGCACCTTTTCGTCTATGTATTTATCTATCTATCTATCTGGCTATCTAACCTCTTACGCCGCGGGTCGATAAATAAATAAAAAAGACCGGCGCCGGCTGGGATTCGAACCGTTGACCCTTGATCAGCAGGCAGACGCGCTAACCACAGAGCTATGAAGGCAGTCATTCAACGCACTCTAAACGGTTGTTTATATCTTTACCATAGGAGCGCTTACAGCGCTGTAACAGCTGCAGTGCGCAAGCGTTCATGCACGAGGGCTCATTCCGCTGCTGAGGCTGAGCACGGCCGCTAGCTCACCCTCTCCCGCGCTCGGGAGAGGGTGATGTAGCGGCCGTGCTCAGCTTCACGAGAGCGGAATGAGCCCTCGTGCATGGAACGCGCGCGCACCGGTAGCTGTGACAGCGCTGTAAAGCGCGTCCTATGGTAAAGATATAAACAACCGTTTAGAGTACCGTTGGTTGAGACTAGCTGAGACGCCAGAAAGTCTGGTCGGTACCATTTTGAGTGTTTGTGCGTATGGCGCGTGCTTTGCTCGCCTTCCTAAGTGACACAAACGCACGTGCTGGGCTGCGGAGATCGTGCGCAGGGCTGTGAAAGTGTCAACAAATTTAGAATCGCCTCAAGAGTGGGCTGGCGTATCTAGAGTGTGCCGGCCACCTGACGAACGCGCATAACTCCGCACGCGTTTGATGCTACTCGCACCCAACGTAGATGATCATTCCGAAAGTGATGCGGTTCGGCTGATTCTTGAGACGTGAAGCTTCTACGCATGCACCATGCCGACGACAGCGCCACCACAGCGGTGTGTCGTCAGGAGTGGGATCGAACCGTGTCGCCACCGTGCGGCCGAAATCGGAAACATGCGAAAGCGGGGATACCGCAGTGCGTCGTCTGTTATGGGCGCACGATACAAAAGCATGGATATCGACGACGTGAGCCTGTTTCCCGCTGAGCTGGACACTCCTAATTAAATTCTTGTTGTTTAGGCTGTTCTTTCTTCTTACTAAAGATTGTGTTGTATCGTTTCACGCGCGCGAAAATTCAGCAAAGCGATATATATATATATAAAGTTGCATGCTTCCATAATCTTGGTGCCGTGGTTTGTAGAACACGCTGGTCTTACATATTTTTGTTATCTCGCACACCCTCCGCCTGAGCTCCAAGAAACGCCTACCCACTTGCACGCATATTTCCTGTGGCACGTTTCGTTGGCGTTCAAAAACCGATGAAACAGCAGGTTTCAATCGCATACGTGCTGCAACACTACACTCGGACAGGAAGAGTGTTGTTTGCATTCAGAAATGCCTGTTCGCGCGCCATGATCGCGACCAGTTCCGCCGCGTCCGCTGGTAAGGAGAGCCGTGAGACCATCGCTAGAGGGCGCTTCCCGTTTCCGCCGCGAGAGGGCGAGCAAGAAGCTGGAGACGCGAATGCGTGGATTTTGTTCCTGGGCCGTATCGTTTTTCGGCACCTCGCAATTCACTAGATCGTATGTCTGACTACATATTGGCCTGCTCCCCACAGCCTGCGCTTCGGTCAAGAAGCTATGCAGCCCTTTCGCGCGACCGTCCTTGGCGGCGGTTTGAATGCCTCGAAATATGTTTGTTGAAAATCGACGAACACGCACGAGCGGCGCTATTATCGACGTGAAACGTTTTACGACCAGTGAGAAGTGAGTCGTTTTATGCACCGCAGATAAAATATAGAGCAGCTATATTGATTGAAGGTCTGCAAACGTCGAGACTCGACTTCATGAAAAGTCCTCGCCATCCCCTGTCCGCGACTGTTGGATCACGTACTCCGAGCATGTAATAATAATAATGATTGTGTTTGTCTGTATGTTTATACAGCCTCGAAGTTATAGTCTGCCTTCAACGAGCGACTTGTCTCCCAGCTGTAGATGAGAAATTTAGCCAGTGCAGTACAAGTGGTTGCCTGGGGTCTTTAAGCGTGCACCACGCAGTAGTGATACACGACCGCACGCCGTTACGATGCTCATCCAGATCGAAACGGGCAGGGGTGGGGATTGAACCCGGGATCCCTGGGTCCTGGAGTTCGAGCTTTTGCTCCACGTGCTCCGAGCTGGTGTGCGCTGGACCCTCGGCCACCGATCCCCTCGAGCATGTATTTGACACGAGGGCAGCGTCCTGAGTTCGGCGATGACTCAAGTCCAGTCACGCGCTTTGTGTCCAAGCAATTGCGACCGCCAGTGTTGCTTGGTGGACTTTTGAAGAGGGTCGAAAGCATGCCGTCCTTGTCACTGAGCAGGGCGCGATTGAAGCCACCGGAAGTGCGATGCTTGCTCCCAGAAGTCGGGCATCTGCCGAGGCTTCTTGCTGCATGCAGTCAATGCCTGAGTCCACGCTTTCTTGCGTTTTGAAACTGTGTTTTAATAATCTCCTTTAGCATGAAATCCTCAGAATCAAGCATTCGAACATAGGGCATGCACACTTGATGAACTATAGAATCTTAAATTGTCACACATCGCACGGCTTCCCAGAAGACTTCTCGCGTCTACATGCGCTGTTATCGGGAAGAAGACAGGATCTCTGAAGATAAAGGGAGAAGATCCAGCACCTTGAACACTGTTCGGACTAACGCTCGGAAAAATTAGGAAAGCAACACTTACTTCAGGAACAGGCGGCTTACTTCCGGTGGCTTCATACCTGTTGGCTTAAGGTGCCATTCAGCCGCCCAGTGCAGATCGAGGGTTTGTGTCTGGGCGTTAATAGATCCGGTTTCTTGCTGGTTACGGCCAGCGTTTGCTTCCTAAGCTGAACTGATCGGCCACCATGTTCAGCCATGGCGGATACACCACCGTGACATGCGTTCGCGGAACATTCTATACATTTTTGAAAATCGAAGTCTAGTGCTTCTAGGAGACGCACGAACCTTACCGCCATCGCAGGACAGTGGACACCCCGCCGCCTCCCCCACCACCAGTCGGGCGGCGGAGGTCGTCGCTGAGTCAGTTGTCCCAGGCCCACCTGGACGTCTATGGCGACGAGTACCTGCTCAACTTCAAGCTGATCGCCGAACGCCGGCTGCTGCTCTTTGCCAGGCAGCCCCACAGGGCGGTTGTAGAGGACATCGTCGACGCCTTGACCCACAGGTAGAGAGCCTAGGTGTAAGAGAGGGTGCAACTCAAACTACAAAGAGCGTTTGCAATTTAATGGTGAACGCCTCCTGGGCAGATCGGTCGCGAGTGCGCATGCGTTGTGTTGTGGCATGGAGAGGAGGAAGCGGGCTGACAGGCGGAGATGCTCTTAGGACCATCGATGCTTTTGTCACATTGTCGGAACTCGTATTGCAAACGCTGTCCATGAACAACGTGACCTGGAACGAGCAGTTGAAGACGCTCTGAAATCCAGGCACACTACCCGCAGGTATCCGCTCCTCAACTACAACTCGGCAGCGTCCGGCGACGTGTTATTGTGGACCCTTCTAGAAATGCTGCCGGCCGAGTTCACCGACGCCATCCTCAACTGCGTCATGGGCGGCAGGAAGCCACAGCCCAGGCTGCACACTGCCGTGCAGCCCGAGTCTTCGCTGGCGCCCATGATAGGGCTCACGGGCAGCGGCGTGGACAATGCGCTGTTTCCTCGTAGATGAGAAGAGAGAAGCATTAGGGAGGAAAAGGAAATAGCTCCAAACGGTTTGTGGACAGCTTATTTGGTCGACGAGATGGAAATATAATTGAAGGATGTGTCTGACGCTATTTATGATAGACGATGAATGATAATTGAGGTCATTCTGCCGTAGATGCCATTGATTAGCAGGGAATCATTTCATTGATCTTGATCGGTGTTATTCTCTGCCACAAGCCTTCTAAGCCACGGGGGACATGCTTTTTTAATATTTGAGCGTGAAAAAGTACCTGAGTTACGGACTAGATGTATAAAGCTATGTTACTATCGCCTCTGTAAGTCATTTAATCGGGAAAATAAACATACAGTAGTTTTGGGTTTCCTTATTTTGTCGAAACCCTGAGACGGTGGGAGCACCAATTATCCTAACTCCCCTAAACTATCATCATAAAAAATAAATAAAAGATTAATAGGCGCATCTAGTTGTACGAAACGACCCCGCGGCCTAGAAATATAGGAACTTTAAAGGCTCCGCCCAGAACGTGGCTTCCTTTGAAAATTGATGAACAATATCCACCACCTTTGTAGGTTAGGGTGAACTATCAACATGCCAACTGAAGTAACTAATACTTGCAGCAGTCAAATTCGGTGACTTATTGAAGTGAAGCACTTGCAACTGAAAACTCTTAAACTGGTCTAGACCATTCTGATAAACCTGGGGAACACAAATTAGGTCGTGCGTGCACATTGCGTCCGTTACGATTTGTCATGCTTGGTGAGAGAGAGCTTTGGGTGGTTTCGAATGCTTTCCACACACGACACACTCCCGTGCTCTACGGGTGTATAAGAATGATAAAAAAAGTTTAAGTTTATTGAGGAGCTGAATGTGTGAAGAGTACGTTTTAATTATACACGAACTCAGCTCTGTTACGTCACGGCGCGGGGGTGGCGCGTCTGGCGCACTTCCGGCCTGGAGCTGTGGGCGGAAATCACCAGAAATCACCATGCGGGACGTGCATTCCTGTGTTCTTTTGGGACAAACCATACAAAACCCGCCTTCTCGTTTGAACGCGATGGCTGGGGTTGTACCAAAAGAGTCAGCAAAGTTTTGAAGATCAGTTTTCATGTGCTTTCTGCCTGCTCAGTTCGTCCGAGAACGTGGGTAGGTGCCGTGAAAAAGGAAAACCAGACGCCGTCGGACCACGATTGCTTGTGCGGGAAGCACTTTGGGTTGAATTTACGGATACTTTCGGTCATCTGATTTATTTGTTTTGTTCCAACAGGAAGGCGGTAAAACCACCAAGTTGTACGGACCACCTGCGAACTACGTTCAGTGCGTCTGCACGTTCAAACGGACGCCTCATTGATCGAACTGTCGTCTGTTTTTTCAAAGGTTTCTGCTTGTTGCCGTCTGCTCGTCCAAACGACAGCGTCCGTAGACAGAACGTTGACCGGGTAATTCCGATCAGAAGTAAGTGCAGGCCTCGGAAGATTTTTAAGATTGAAGGTTGGTTGGGATAAGTAGGCTCGGTGTAAACAGTAGATACAAGGAGATGTTTATCATTTTTTACCCGTGGCACATCACCGACTTGTTATGCCTGATTCACTTGGTCCGATTCTGCTTGCGATTTTTAGTATTGACGTCGACCATCTCAGCTACGGTTCACGATATTGCAGTCCGAGCGACGTCGCGACTGAAAATAGCGAGCAGAATCTCATCATGCGAATCAGGCTTTAGCATACATTTTGCGGCGTCCACGCGGAATGAATCGCCGCATGTCACATTATTCACGCGAAGTTTTAGAGTGTAACAAGCCTCGTTAGTTTCACTGAAGCCACTAAATTAATCAGGCATGGCCAGGAGGACGTAGAATCAACAACTCAGACGCAAAAAAGGACACGGGGACTCACACCGACGCCGACAACATCCTATTCCAATGATTTGTTATGGCGACGGCGATCTTCTTGCCCACACTCCATCGCGCATGCGCGGCACCGGTGGCGTTCGGTAGGGGCGCTCCGGTTTGTTTGTAAACTTGAGTTGGTCTATATGTTTCATGAAGTCTTCCTTTAAGGGTGCGTGTAGTACCTTGAGTTCCTAGTGCTCCACCAATTTTTTTATTGCAACCATTTTACTACCTCACGGCGCACCAAAAGTTATTTCATGCGACAGGGGTCGTCAGTTTAGAGCTTAAACCCTAGACGTTATCCTCGTTTCTTTCATCGTCGTCCATCCCACCACGTCCCCCTGTCATTCTGAAACAAGCGGTCTGACTCCACGCTGCCATCGAAATCTCGTTAATATGATCGCGATGTTCAGTCGCGGACGATATCATAAAGCCCAATCGAACGCGTGGATCCAAAAACCTTTAATGATATCATCAGACGGAAGACAGCTGAGTCATTATCAAGGCTAATGTGTAAACAAAAAAAAATACTTTCGTGTTATAAATCGCCAGGTCGGTCTGCCTTTGAGATTAGGCGACGCTGGTTTTCGCTTTAGATAAGCAATCCAGATAAGCAATAAGCAATGCAATATGACTGCTAGCCTGGGGTCTTTAACGGGCACCACGCAGTAGTGATACACGACCGCACCACGCTACGATGCTTATCTAGATCAAAACGGGAAGGGGTGGGGAGTGAACACAGGATTCCTGGGTTCTGCAGCGCGAGCCTCCACGCGCTCCAACTGCGTTCAGTTCGCACACTTCCGTCTGACTACGACCGAATGAGACAATACCGGTTTTTCACCCGCTTGCTGCTGCTTAGGACCTTCTCCGCAGCAGTCCAGTCGGTCGTAAGCTGTGGAAAAAGGCTTAAAACCCGGTCTCGTCTCAGTCAGTCCTAGTCGGTCGCAAGTGTGGAAACGGGCTTTTACCATATTTAATTCTGGCGTCTAGGCCCACACGTCGAAAGCCATCTCGTCGATGGCCAATTCGTCGCCGGCCCATTCGTCGAATAGGCCAATTCGTCATAGGGCAACTCGTTGAAGGAAAACTCGTCGAAGAGGTCAATTCGTCATAGTGCAACTAGTCGAAGGAAAACTCGTCGAAGAGGCCAATTCGTCGCCGCTTTTTCAGAGCCAAAATATAAAATTTTGTCCTGAAATTTTAAAGCAAATACTGCACTCTATCAATTCGTAAAATGGCCGCACGGTAATTGAACTCAAGTGTGATCTTTCTTGTCAAAGATAACCACTTGCCGCTTAAAAGTAATAAGTTAAGAAAGAGTTCTGTAATAATATGTAATGAAGTGATAATGAGCGCTGTCCGTAGTCCAAACACAAATAGAAGTTTAGGTCAAAAGATAACACGAAACCACGAGCTTTCACCTCGGACCGTCGTTAAACCGTGTCGACAAATCCCCTTTCGACAGATCGCCCCTTTCTACACGTTGCCCTTCGACGAATTGCCCTATTACGAATTGACCTATTCGATGAATTGGCTGTGGACGAGTTGGCTTCGACGAGTTGGCCGGATCCCCTAGCTGGGATAGAGGAAAGACGACCTTTTTATTTTCCGTTAGAATGAGGTAAGAATTGAAACCACTCCTTCTTAAACAAACAAATCTTAAACAGCTTGAGGTGGGGCATGAAAGGTGTTCGTACGCCTCCCTCTACGCGTAGGAACAACTCTCAAGCCCCACCTCAAGCTGCGTGACCTCATTTCAAGAGCAAAGGTTCCCAACCCTGTCCAGAGTCCCAGTGTGGTGTGGCGTATAAAGTGATACCGCCACGATTGCGACTCATCCTAGATCGGTGAAACCGGCAGGAAATGGAACACCCGCATCAAAGAACACAAGAGGGACGTGGAAAAGGTCACAGATGCCACGAGGTGAAAAACTGTACTTGTAGATCACTGCTGGAAAACGGGTCACAGGTTTGATTTTCAGAGTGCAGTGACCTCTGACGCGAGAACACAGGTGGGGCCCACGAAACTGCATTCGTCGTGGTGCATCCGCCTGCAATGCAAACCGAGGCCCCTTTCCCGAGGTGTACGCGGATGTCCTTAATAGCCTTCTGGTTTCTGTACTCTTCTCATTCGTGACCCTGAAGACGCACTGATGTCTCCCGCATGGGAGACGAAGCGTCTTATTAAATTGGTTATATTGTCAAGTCAAGTCGGTGTAGTTTTCATTATTGTTAAGAATGCTTGCTTTTGGAACATTTTTGCAGACACCATATTTGTGTATGCAACAATTGATAGGGACGCTTTTATTATAAACCATGTTGCAGTGGCGTCAGTAAGGAAGGGTGGAGGGGCGGGGGCGATCCGGCAAGAGTGCACCCGGACTTCGGCACTCGATCCACCGTGCCGGGTGCCGCTGACCCTGGTGATGCCACTGCCATGTCGTACGGAAAAGAGCCGCCAGCTTGCACAACTGCGAACTGCTCACTAAAATTACATCCTGAAGACTCGCTACGATTAGGCACGTACTTCTCAACGTGTGGCGCATGAAAGCACCCGATGTCAAAAGCCCCGTGTCAAATGCCCCGCGGCAAACGCCTCGTTATTTTGCCCCGCTTTGAAAAGCTCCAGTTTCAGAAGCCCATTGCACGAATCCCCCGTGTCAGGTGGCCGGGTCCACACCGTGATGGCGGAGCATTCTTCTTTTCACTAAGAGACAATAAGTGTGCACACGAGCCTGCGTAACGTAATCATGCCGTACTCGAGCCTCCAGTAAGGAGTAATTGGGTGAAGCTTTCCGTTCTTCAGGCCTGCGCAAACAGATTCGTGTCCTGCGACGTTAGAACTGAAAATAAGTAGGACATATCAGTCACTGGCAAAACATATGAAGTTATAGCTTTTATCAATAAGTATTGAACCAAAGCGGCCGTCAACTCTGAAGCACGCGTGGATTCACAGTCCAGGCGAAGTAAGTTCTGCAGAAACTTTTAACCCGGAGCTCATGGCGTCATACTTATCACAGCACAAAACACCAGTTTCATTCTTCTTACGTCAGTCAGTTTACCTACCTAGGTAGATTAAACCTACACATCTCCGTCCGAGTATACCTCCATGACAGCGGAGTGCTTCTCTAGTGAGGCGATTTACGCAATTGACCACGTCGTTTCAAGTTTTTCGGCGCTTCATGGTAGCCTTATTTTGTTGCCCTACTCCCGTCAAGCTTCGGCCTGTTGTCCGCTTGGGCGAGTCGGGGATCTACTAACGAAACGTCATGCGCAGGCCTTGTCTTTTAGGTAGTATTGGTCCAAGACCGCATCCTCCCAGACAGTATGGGGTGGGGGTACCCACTTTAGCCCGTGTCGTTCAGCTCGTGCTAAAGTACGAGCAACTTGCGCGCACTACAGAAAGTTTCCACCTGCGAGCTCCCAGTGCTGGCGGTGCGGCGCCGGCAACCGTCGAGCGCGTCTTTGCGCACGCGCCCAGTGAACGCCAGGCGGCCAAGATGGAGGTCCATGGCCGGCTCCTTCCCGAAGTCGGTGGCAGGATGGCCGGTCCGGCGTCACTTCCGGTCACGTGTCCCGGATTTTCCAACACCACCCACCCCAGCGTCTGCTCTACGCCCCTCCTTCAAGGTACGAAGATGGAGTCGGTGTTCCCTGCAATTTTTGTGGTCGACACGGCCACAACCGCAACGAGTGTCCTGCGTCTGGTGTGGCATGTTTTTTGTGCGGAAAGACGGGCCACTTTGCGGTGGTTTGTCGGAGTCGCTGCCCACCGTCGGCGGCCTTCGTCAGTGACCCGCGGCGAACGTCGTTCCCGAAACATGGCCAGGATACCTATGTTGCGCTTTATGGACTCCCACGGCGACTAGGAGAAGGAAGTAACGTCAACAACGCAAAAACGCAGATTGGATGTTTCTTTTGCGGAAATTCGTCATCAGCGACTCTCACTAATCAACATCCAATCTGCGTTTGCTGCGTTGTTGACGTCACTTCCTTCTCCACAGTCGCCGTGGGAGTCCAAAAAGCGCAACATAGATCTCCAGGGCTCCGGCCGTTACTGCAATACTATCCCTGGGCTTGGATGCTTCACCGCTCAAGTTGTTTTTAAAGATCGTTATGCACCGTTGGAGATTTTTCTCAGCCAGACTGGACGATCGCAACTTGGCGTCAACGCCGTTTTAGGGTCGCGGATGAGATTATCGGAAGATGAAAATGATGGTTTGTTTGCATGTTGATGCAGCTCAGGGAGGAGGAGTTCCACAGCAGTATGTGAAATCGGCGGTCCCCCTGCAGCGACGACCGTTCACCATCACGTCTTGCCAAAACTGCCAACTGGCCGGATCCAGAGATGCCAGGTCCCGGTTATCTTCTCTTTTTGTACCTTCCGGTACCAACGTGTCCATCTCGTCATAGGTCTCGGAAGAGACAACTCCGAAAGTTATTACGGACTTTGACCACGATTCGTCGACAGCCGCGATTCCATGACGTCATCTTGAGAACCATGGGCTCCATCAACCACATCTTCCTGAAAACACAAGTTCTGAAAATACAAGTCATAAAAATACAGCACAACTTCTACACCGTGAAAATCCTAGTGCATCTCAAGTTTCAAGTCCTTCCTTTCTAGACTAGTCGAAGTTTCCCAAAGGCTTCGAAGAATTTGAACATTTCTTCAATCCAGGTTTGGGTTTCGTCAAGAATTCCGCCCACACTATCAAGCAGCTTTGCAACGAGCCACCGGCACAGTCCAAGCTGCGCCGTCTTCCGATGACCCTGAGGGATGCTCTCTTGGAAGAAATTTTCAGACTCGAGAGAGAATGTTGTGGGAGCCGAGGGTGAAAGACGAGGCAGAGGGCACGTGACAGGCGGTCAGCGGGGCAAGTCACGAGCTGGCGCGAGAGAGTGCGAGCGGAGCGAGGCTGAAGCTGAACAGGAACGTCGGAGCCGGGCTGCCTGGCCTGGCCCATGGCCCCATGGCGAACCCCGGAGCTGTCCACCAGCGAGGTCTGGAGCAAGACCGGTAGAAATGGCGAGCCCTGGCCATATGACCTGGGCTATGACGATCCCGGGGTGGTTCCGCAGCGAGACTCGGGCATTGATAGCCCGGGACAGCCAGCCTACGCAGCGCTGGCGTGGGAAAGGCGATCCGCAGGCCTGGACACGGACTCCGACTGTGAGCTCTGATCGACGGGCGACAACAAGGGTCGGCGTGCCTGCACTGCCGGCTCTGAACGACAGGCAACCGGAAGGTATAGTCAACCCATTCGCTGTCTTCTCGTTGCTGTATGCCTTTCCCTGGGTGACGGGCGGAGCGCATACCGATCGGGTGGCGATTATTAGTAGAGCGACCTCTATTGAGAACCCCACATTAAAATGGCGCGCAACGTGGGGCCCGTTCGGTATGCCTCTGCTTCTAGTCGTCCCCAGGGAGTCCCACGGATTCGTTGAGCGGGTTGTTCACTAACGCTAACGATGCCCATTGAGACAAGGTATGTTGGAATTTTGGCGACTTGTCTCACAGCAGAGCTCAGCAGGCGCCTCCTCAAGCCGAGTACTTAAAGGGTTCGAAGGACGAGGTTGCGTACGCGCTTTCTCGGGTACCCCATTATAATGGTTGGCAGGAGACGAGAAGTTCCGACAAGGCACGGGCAAGACAACCGGACAACGACTGCGACAGCCAGGCCCACAACCAAGGCGCCGAAACAGTAAAACGTTTTGAATCTATCCTTGCTCGTGTGACTTCTTGGGAGGGTGGACCAGGCAGGGACCCACAAGATTAATTAAACTGCTGGACCAGAACACGGACAATGGTATGCAATTTACTGACGAGGTCGTTTCCCATATCACAGTCCCCATGTCCAAAGTTGCATTTCAACAGGTTGCGGCTAATGATTCTATCCTTCCATCTGTAATCCGGTACACTATCACCGTCCTGGCCGGAGGGTAATGACATCCACACCGACCTGCAACCTTCTTTCAAGTGCGTGAGAGGCTTTCGCTATATGAGGGTATCTTGTTTCGTGGAGAAAGGCTCGTGCCGCCATCAACAAACACTCCGTGACAACATCATCCACCTCGCGTCCGAGTCACACCAAGGAATAAAACAAACAAGCCTCATACGTGAACACTGTTGGTGGTCTCGCATGAACCAAGAGATCAAAGCAAAAGTGGAAAATTGTACGGTGTGTCATTCGACTGATAAACTTGTAAAGGCTGCACCTGCTCTGTGGCAGCTCATTAAGTTTCCCCACCAGCCGTGGGAAAAGCTTGCTGTTGATATCGTAGGCCCTATCGACCCAGCGCCACAGAGTCAAAGGTTCTTCATCGTCTTGATAGACTTTCATTCGAAGTGGCCAGAGGTGCAGTCTGCTGGGACAGTAACGTCTTCATCTGTCATTTACTTCTTGAGAGATGTGTTTGCTCATGAAGGACTCCCTGCGAGCTTGAAACAGACAACGGGCCTAAAAATTTCAAGACTTCCTTCGTGAAAATGGCATCAAAGATTGGAAAGAGTCCTTGTTTCATCCAGAATGTAACGGAGATATAATCGTGTTCTCAAGACGTGCCTTCAAACAGCTGTAGTTCAAGCCGTCCTTTTATGGACGCTGTTCGAGACCATCTTGAGGCGTACACCCGTATGGTACATCCTGCGACGGGGTTTGCCCCTTCACTTTTATTGCATGGCCGGATCACCGGTCCAAAGTAAACCTCCAAGGGATGCCTACAAGGCAGGTTCCCGATTCCGTTTTATAACAACGTGCTCGTCTTCCCGAGAGGGTTCAAATTATCAACAAGACATGAAGTCATATTGGGATCACCGGAAGGCTTTCAAACGGAAACAGTTTCGGCCGGTCAAGTCGTGCGCGTGTTCAAGCCCACACATCGTGGCAAACTTCAGTCAAGGTATACACAGCCGAAAAGGGTTGAAGCCCAGCTGGGATCAGCCACGTACAGGCTCACTGATGGAAGGAGCGACCTCGTGAGGGAGATTGCGACATCTACTCAGACGAGGAAGAATTTCCTGAACTGTCCTATACTATTCCTTCACTTCCAGTGCCAGAATTCCTCACACCATATACAGATCAAAAGTGATAGCATCCCACACAGTACACCTGAAAGTCATACAGTTCCTGGTCCGGAGCCATAGCTCGTCCCCGGTGCTCCTGACCCTGGGCCTCCTCAATCTCCACTTCGTAGCGAGTCTGGGCCGATGCCTGGGCAACCTGGATGTTCTTGGTGGGCCGACACCGAGCCTCCGACTGGGCTCAGAGATTCCGTGCAGCCTTCTTCCCGAGAGGATCCAAGTCCTAGCGAACCAAGTGGGGTTTCCCAACAAGTGGTGGTACCCTGTGACCGAGTGGTTGTGCAGTGCGACCCTTCAAGCCGTGATTTTGTTTTCGTGTCTCAGCTGAGTTATTCTGACTTAGGCCACCCTATTGGCTACTAGTACTTCCCTTACGACCACAACGAATGAAACGTCTCCTAGCAAAGTTGAAAGACTATGCCATGTCTTTCATTTCTTCAGATGACTCAAATATGGAAAGTGAAGAGAATTCATTTATTGACATTGTTTAACGCATTGTTGTTGTTTTGGAGACTGTTTAGAGTTCCCGTGTGGAGTGTAATCAATGTCCAAGAGCCTCCAATGAGTGATTGTTTTGCATCCCTACATTGCACTATGTCAGAGCATGCATAATAATAAAAATGCTTTAGATAAAAAAAATCCTTAGCCAAGGTGAAAAGATGTCCATGACAAACACCAACTCTTGATAACATCAAAACAGTAAAACAAGTGCAAACAAACTTTAGCCGAAGTCTGTAGCAACTCGAGGCAGGCTATGGGAAATCGGAGACTGTTTATCGGAGACTGGAGTCTCTAGCAACTGCCTTTGGTTTTTCGTCATACTGTGGTGACATGGATGAAGAGTATCGAAATGCTCACGTCGGAAAAGTTTATTTTTATTTTTGCAATCTTCTAAACTTGTGTTGCTCACTCTATGACTCCCACCATTGTTTTTTTTAATGCAAACTGGATTTTTAATGGAAATCCAAAACGTGATGGGAACCTTCTGGGAGCAGACCACGATGGTCAACTTGTGGCACTGCTCAGCGACGGCCTATGGCCGCGTTGGCCAGACGATCGGCCGCCTCGTTGCCAGGAACGCCGCTGTGAGCCGGTACCCGGTTGTCTGATCGTAACTCGATCAGACACGAAAGTTCTTGAATTTGCGAGAACGCCAAGCAGAAGGAATAAATAAAGGAACATCCCGCTGCCTGGAATCGAATCCAGACCTCCCGCGCGACAGTCAAGCACGGTAACCATTCGGCCACGTACGCGCTCGCTCAGCGAGGCGCGTGGCAATATAACCACTAAGTAAGCCATACGCTTTGGGTATCAACACTCTGTTGCTCCGAACTTTTGTGGGCGCCGCCATTTGGGTGCCTATAGTGTACAGAGGGCGAAATTGGCCATAGCTACGAAATAAAAATGAGTTTAGATACGGCGTCTCGAAGCTCTTTCGATGTTGTTTTGGTATTTTGCAGGCTGTCTAAACATTTTTAGACGACGTTAAACCATTTTGTTTGCGATTTAGGATAAATGCCTAAATAACTGTACACAATAAATATAAGCCCCAAGACTGGGTAACAAAGCAGGGTGACGTTGGTGTACAAGGGTAAAGGCGACAGGGACGACATCAAACTTTACCGCACAATAATGTAATTTCCGCCCTATACACAATAAGCTATGGATGTGGTCGGGGGCAGAATAAGCATGGGTTGAAATAGAAAAAAGTTTTTAGGATATTCATGATGGTTTTTGCATGAATAGGAGGCTAGAAGAGTTGTACGCGTTCACACAGTGTATCGAAACAGCGCAGACAAACCAACGACCGTTATGAACGGCATTTTTACAGAGGCAGGGAGCGTATGACAACGTAAATCAGGAAATTTCGTGCACACAGATAAAGGAACGGGGTTTGTGTATTAAATTGATGAGGTTTTTGTCGGATTTGTTCACGGGCTGTTCAGTAACTATAACATGTGAGGAGGAAACCACAGCGGCAGCAACAATAAGACGGAGATTAGGTAGAGATGCTCAATGTCGCCTCTACGTTTCATTATGTACCTGAGAAAACTAGGGAAGTATCAAGAGCAAAGTTGGCGAGGCTTCAAGTTATCGTATATTGAGGAGGGAAGTAGTGAGGCAGAAATTGCCGAGTCCTAATGTAGGGATATAGTATTGTAATCTTAGCAGATAACCGAAATGAGTTGGAGAAATTGACAAGAACCAGCGGAACAAAGTCAGTAATTGTTTTTTAACGACATCACGAGAGACCATTTAAGGATACCGAACATAAAGATGAATTTGGCAGACAAGTAAAAATATCTGTCATTGGGAATCAACAGACGAAAAAAAAACAACAACAGAGAAATACAAGACGCATAATTGTTGAGGTTAAAAGGATTTTGGCGTTTATGAAACACAAGGCTCTATGGATCTTCAATAGATACGAAGTTGTGCGGGGAGTATGGAAATGAGTAATTGTACCAGGACTGACCTTTGATGACGAAGTTTTGTGCACACGTTTTGAATTTCAGGCGAGATGGGAGACAGCACAAAGGAGCTCTGTCAGGAGAGCTCCAAGTGCACCTGAGAACACTCCAAACGAAGGAATGCAGGGTGATATCGGCTGGTCATGATTTGAGAGTACAGAAGCTAGTGAGTAAAATAAATTTGACCAAAACCTAACAGACATAAAGACACGCGGTAGGTGTATATAATTCATAAACACTTGTATTTAAGAAACCTGAACACGAAATTCACGAAACTGACACGACAGCTTAGAATGAAATTCCTGCAGATGGGCAGTGGAGGGGGTAGGGAGCAAACGCGTTCAGTGGAAAATACAGAATGCAGAGAGATGACTATGGTTGAAAAAAATACAGGGGAAGTAAGCTTTAAAGATTTATAGATTACTGAAAGCAAGAAATGAAGAAGGAAGGTATTTTCGATAATTCAAGAGGAGGCGCTTTGCTGTTTGAGGTAAGGACAAGGAGGTTTAAGAACTAAAGTTTATAGGGCCAAATTTGAAGACACAGATAGAATGTGTCCAATGGTTTGAGAGCAGATGGAAATCATTGAGCATCTGATTCTAAAATGTAAGAAGAATAGTCCTGCCCTTCCTGAAAGGGTGACAGACCTACCAATGGCCCTGGGTTTCACTGGAGAGGATGGAAGGTTTGATTATAGGCGAGTAGAGGCAAAGAAGAGGAGGTTGAAGGACCGGTGGAAATTATCTCGGGAAAACTGAACTAAGTGAAACTAACTAGCACAGCTGGAGGACAGAAGGGACAGAGGAAAATAAGGACTCTCTCCCGGGTGGCACTGGCCCAATGTTTCAAACCAGCGCTCCAGTGGGACTGGGGTTATGTGACTGTGACAAGGGATGACCAGAGAAAAGATTGGCGACTCCCTTGCCGGAGGAAGAAGGAGGGGGTTGATTTTGTTTTGCCAGATTTACCGAATATGTGTCCGGGGATCACCTTCATGGCCTTGTGAAAGATACGAAAATGCACTGGCACGGAAGGGTGAATAAGGATTTTTGCTTGTTTTTAGGCTAGGTGGCGCAAGCTACGGCCGTTACAAAGTGGACACATTTATTATCTATCCATCTTAAGGCGGAACCTATCTATAGTGGCTCAATGTATACAGATAGCCTGCTTCTTATATTCATGCCCATTACGGATCTTTTATTTGTAAGGGATAGATCATGCAATCATTCCTCCCGCCACATCAATGGCCGCTCCGGTCATGAAGCTGCTCTTCGGACTGCACATGAACGCTATAGTTTCAGATATTTCTTCGGGTCGCGCCATCCGCTTCAGAGCAGGTGAGTGGGCGATTTCGGCCACTAGTTCTGCTGGAAAGTTGGCGTAGAAGGGTGTGTCCGTGGGACCCGGCAGAATGGTGTTGACACGAATGCCCATGTTGGCCACTTCAAGGGCCACTGCCTTGGTGAGGGACACCACGCCGCCCTTGGATGCCGAATAGGCGGAAAGTTGCGGAGCTCCAGTTTTGGCGAGGATGCTCGCGACGTTGACGATGGCTCCGTCCGTGACGTTGTTGGCCAGCATGTGTCTCACCGCCGCTCGGTCCACCAGAAACGTTCCCTGCGAGTAATTGAAGTCAAATGAGTGCCTACGTAGCAGAAACGTTTACCCAGAACAAGCATGTGGTCCCAGCCACATTCTCATGGACATTTTTGGGACATTGCACCTTTTCATGGACGTTCCGTGAGGCAATATGTCACGTGAAGAAATGAGATGTTTGATTGCGGTACAGGGTGCGTAATGGTTGGTTGGTACTCTTCCCATTAATATAAAGAGTGGCATTAAGAACACAAGATGCGTTGATGCGTAAATCATAACACCCTGCATGTCCCGAGGCGTTATAAAACAAAACCAGTGACACTACTCAATGTCATGTGAACCTTCTGTTGTGTCTGTATTTTATTTGCTTTTTGCGATGACTAATATTCTTCAGATGCTCAGAAGATTTGCCTAATGACAAATTCTTCGACCAGTACGCTAGAAAAATATGCGAGATTTAATTAAAGTAAGTGCAGCACATGGTTAATCAGTTTGTTGTAACTCACCCTTAGGTTGGTGGCGATTAAATCGTCCAATTCGGTATCGCTTGTTTCCTCTATCGGCAATTCCATTTGCGGGATGCCGGCGCTGTTCACCACGACGCTGATCTTCCTGCCCACAAACGACGACTCTATCTCTTTAAAGAGGTTGCTGACGGCGTTCGATTTGGAAACGTCCACGAATATGGCCCGGTGATCGCCCTTGTACGAGGCTGTGAAAAGAAAGGATAAGAAGAATGGACCCAAACCATCGTTATGTGCAGTTTATTCTGATCATCAAATGATGGTTAAATAAATACCCTATAGTTTAAAAAAAGCCTTAAAATGGTAGAAAACATTAAAGTACACTAATTAATCGTCATATAGGAAGGAAATGACATGACAAAGAAGGGTTTTTGGTGCCATGATCGGCATGCGTGGGTATAAGGCGTGTTTTGCTCGTTTTTAAAATCGCCGAACACGCGTGTGCTAGACTACGAAAATGCCATACTAAGCCGTTTCTCAAAAATCAAATGTCAACTTTGTTGAGTAGATGATTAGACAGCAAAAAGTCAGTGAACCTAAAATGGCATCTGGCGTCTCTGTTGTAGATAGACAATTTAGGCAGCGCAGTTGGACTGCCAATCATGGGCTTTTAACGTGCATGACAGGAGGGGGGGAGGCGGTTAAGATGCCATACGCCTGTACGAAACTGATCCAGAAATGGTCGAGAAGTTGCAGGGATCAAACTCAGCGCAATCCATTGGTTATGCAAAGCGACCTTTCTTTCTACGTGCTAACCATTGAAAATGTCTTTAGAACATTTTAATAAGTGCCTCCGTGCGCCGCCATCTTTATCAAATGGGCTGTGGGACGCGTCCTGAACATGCGCAGTACCTTTTTCTTTGAAGTATCGGACGCCGCAAAATCGTTCATAGCCCAGTGACTTGGGATACTTGGTCTGGGCGATAAGTGCTGGAAAAGTGTGTAGAAATAAAAAAGTCACTCGACTGACCTTGGAGCATCTGTAGGGTTTCATTGGAGCCCGTACGGTTCCTGTCTGCCACGACGACGGTGGCGCCCTCTCGGGCAAGCACCATGCAGACGCTCCTGCCGATCCCACTCGCGCCTCCGGTAACGATCGACAGGCGGCCACTGAGTCCCAGAGAACGGCAGTCGCTCTGACCGTTTCCACTGCCAGGGATGTTCCGATCACCATTTTGTTGACAGAGCACAGTCCCTGCAATCGTGCAAGATTGCGGGCGAGTCAATATGAACCGATTCTAATGAAGTTACGGGAAATTATTTGGAGCTTGACAATACATCAAATTCCCGGGATAGGTGGCTTCATGGTGGGAAATATCGCCAACTCGTAAACTATGATTTTATAGACTAGATCTTTCAAATTGTGCTTTGTAACCAAGAAAATTGGTTATAAACCATAGGGCGCCCTACGATTTGAAGGCTTCGTTGCGTTTCCATAGGAGTTAAGCCTTTTTCTTTTTTTAGTTTCCTCAGGTAATTTCGCTCTTTGCGAATTTTATAGAAAAGATGCACCGCCTGTGGCCAACGCTGTACAAAATCGGAATGCAATGGGTTAAGAAACCGATTTTTGCGGTCGATTTAAAGAGCCTGGCCGCTATTTGTGACACGGGGTACTTAAGGGAGGAGCCGTATGTGCGATCATTGTTATTCCCTGTTGACGGAATTAGGTAACATATGTGGGAAGACCGCAGTCACACTTTGTTTAGATGCCTTACCCAGCATAAAGTAAAATAAAAGAAGAAACAAAAGTATTTTGGCTTGAGTGCAAGGTTGCACAAAGCCAATAAATTGCTAGAGATGCGCTACCTTAGCGGTAGCGCATCTCTAGCAATTTGTTTGACAAATTTTGGGTGTTTTAGTTGGTAAGTTAAATCTCTGTAACACGGCTCGAATGCTTCAATGGGAAAGCTCATACGTATTTCGAGCCTGGCAACAGGTGGTTAACAAGTCAGCACTGGCCACCGAAGTAATGCACTTGACCATGTCAATATTCCATCGCCGTATACATTTTATGTTGCCACTACTCTTGGCTGAGAGCACTTTCAGAATCATACAAGAAACTTACCAGTTGCCAGGAAAGCCAACAAGAAGGGAAGGTTGCGGCCGTTCATGATGAACTCTTTTCTGGAACTGTCTGAAATGGTTCGAAGCTAATAGACAAAATGTTAGCTACCACAGGCTTACTACCATTTCGGGGACTGCATATCACAAACATATGTTCTGAAGAGGCAAAAAAAAAAAAATGAGTCCCGAACTCGCCAGAACACGTGTGTTAGAATGATCGACGATGCACTCCGCAGCATGGTCGATAGGTTCCCCTGCTTGACGATAAATATTAGGTGTTGCGTGCCAGATACCCAATTCGATATAAACATCTGTAAGCACGCCGACATCTGCGTAGAATGGAGTGAACGCCCTCAAACCAGCTCAGATGTAACTTTTGCACCAGCGTACAACGGTGAAAGTAATATTACTTTCACAGTTGAACGCTGGTGCAGTAAGTTACATCTGAGCTGGTTTAAACATTAATGTTTAAAAATACTTCCGGGTAATGGCATGAGGTCCGCAAAATCAGAAGTTAGAAAAAAAGCTGATAATGAGGACAATAAACGTTTTCGTGCTATGTACTTGTATACTTGAGTATATTTGAGTTCCACATTTTATGGCTTATTTTATAAAATCCAAGATAAATCTTACATCAAATGTTGTGAAGAGTTCACAAATATAAGGTATTTCTTGAGGAAAAAAAACGTTAAAACGTAACACTATTGAAAAGGCGAAGCTATTAGAACAGATCATTGCAAATGATATGTTAGAACACATCATTGGAAATGCACACTCAACTTGCACACTAGCTGCACGTAATACTCAACACTTTCTGATAAGGAAATAACTCTGAAACTTCAACTTAATGGGATGTCTTTCATCCCCGTTTGGAGGCACCTTTTATAAGTTAGGCAAGCTGTGTTAGTCATCCCAACAGGGACATAATATACTACGTGTCCGGCTGGTTTACCAAAACAACTAGATATATTTTCTGCCCATTGTCCCTCCTGATTCCGGAGCCATTGTCATCGCATTTGCAAAGTTGAAGCTGTCTCCGGCTTACTAGCAATGGTTGACAAGCCCGGCGTTTTCCTTTGGGATGCATAGCTGTACCTTTTATCATTCTACTTCTGTGCTTTGATCCTTGTCGTACGCCTGCGGACCTTTGCCTCAGTGTAGCCTCACAGCGCTGGCAGCAGTCCTGCACTCCATATTCTATACTTGTGTGGCACATTGATGTATTTGGGTTTTTGTGTTTAGAGAGCATATCACAAACTATTTGGTGTTTTCAGCACCGTGCAGGCATGTGATGAATTGAGGATGTGGCGAATCGCACCAAACACCTTCTTAACATATGCGGTGGCAAAAATTTACTATTTTTTTTAATTTTTTTACTATGTTTAATGCGAGCTAGAAATAATAAACAAAACGTATATTGCCCTCACATCTTACGTGGGAACTAATGGTATTCAACTTTACTGACGCGCGGAAGTCTGCATTGGACGGGATGTTCTTAGACGGAAATTAAACATTCTCTAGCTATATATTATAGAGGGTCAGGTCCAGAAAAGGGAAATATTTTTTATTTTCTGCTTTACGAGTAAACTGAATTGCAGAGGAAAATGTACCGGTTTCGAGGATATTTCCCAATTGATTGTGACTCAGTATGGAAAAGGCGTCATCAATGAATCGGTTGTATGGTATCTTTTTTTGCACATTGATGTTAAGTTTATTTGCGCCAGGTCCTTCACAAAGACGGAAACGTATTTGCCGTTGTGAGAGCCTTCAATCTAAGGGCACGTCTCATCCAGAGGTCAAATTTATTACAGCGACACGAAGAAAATGAATAAATCATCTAGAATTGAAGACGTCTGCGACGGGAATGTTTTCTTCAGCTGTGAAATGGCCTACGAAACATCCACTGAATTCCTCTCAAACAGGAATACGAATGACGCCAAGGCATCGAGTCAAGTATCAATTTTTGATCTTTTCCCCTTCAATAGACCCTTTTCAAAGAGTCCACCGAGCAACAGTGGCATCCGCAATTGCTTGGACACGAAGCCCGCGATTGGATCCGAGTGTCGCCGAACGCTGACGTCAGCACTCGCGTCCAATCCGAGCTGAGCCGAGTTCACGCCGAACACTGACTCAGGCATCGTGTCCAGTACATGCACAGAGTATGGAAGCACGTAATGGCGGACATGAGTTGACGCAGACTTTTGAAAAAAGTCTTTTCGGGTTCGGATATAGAAGGGTATTAAACTGGCGTCTTGTTTGGCACGCTGTAGAGTGCAAGTTAGCTTTCGTTCAGCACTGGCCAGAATGTTCTTCGTCATCGTTAAAACAGCCTGGCCGAATCCTAAATCCCCACAGGGGGCACCTGTGAATGCAGGTGTTTGGAGAGTGGCGTCTCCACGGACCCCGAGCCATGCGGGTTCGCCCGCCCACGTCTGGCTGTGCGTGGCTTTCCCGTGTCCGGGGAAAAGGGGCATCCTGGTGGTTGAGTCGAGCCTGGGGTAGGTTTGGACCCTTCGGGGCCCCCCGGGCGAGTCAATACACCACTTCGGCCCCCGCTTCCCGTAGACGGGAGTCCTGGCTTGGCCCGACCAGGATGATTCAGTCTAGTCGCCACTCCTTCCACTATCCCCTCCCTTCTTTCACCTTTGTCTTCTCCTTCTTTTCACTCTTCTCATTTCTCTTCTTTCCTTTTCAACTCCTTTGGCGGCAAGGGCTAACCTTGGGTGGTGACAGATATTCTCGTATCGCGCAAAAATTTGACGCGTGACCTAGTGGCTACGTTGCTGCCCATGCCCAGGTATAGGTCCATAGGCCCTGGGGCCCCGGGAGATGATGTGTTACAGCCAGTCAAGAACGCTATGGTACCAGCGGCGGTTAAAACTTTCTTTCTTAAATTACACAGCGAAACGTTGCCAGTAAAGACTTTTCTGGATGCAAAAGGCATGAACCTCTACTGGTCGGTTGATTGTATTTTGTGCAAACAACCGGAGAGCATTGAGCATGTCTTTTTGGGCTGCTGGGATGCTCTTCTTTTCTGGGATGTGCTTCAGCGCACCATAAAGAAAGAGCTCCCGCTGTCACCTCAAGGAATCCGGTTCTTAACAATAGAGCGTGAACCTGTGCCCTACGACATAATCATGCTCCTGGGGCTCCATGGCATATGGAAGAGTAGAATGGCGGTGCGGCATGCTGATGTTGACGCACGCAACCCTCGAGAGTACTTCATTGAAACTATCAAATGGTTGAGAGAATGTTACAAAAAGATAAATATTGATGTGGAATGGTTGCCAGTTCTGGGCGATTTAGCCACGCTCAAACCCTTTTAAATTAACAATCGCAACGACCTTCAGCCAAGCCTGGCTGATAGGCTTTTAACCCCTCCTTCATGTTAAGTTTTTCTAAATGTTGCAGTTTTCGGGGCACCTTACTTTTACCAATATGTGTATCGTATGTAACCTGGCAATAAAAAAAAGCGTGCGTGGCCGAGTGGTTACCGCGCTTGACTTTCGTGCGGAGGCCCAGGGTTCGATTCCTGGGGGCTCCGCGAATTTTGTTTATACTTTCAGTTTATTATTCTGGTGAATTCGAGAACATTATTGTTTATTCTAGGCCCGAAAGTTCTACGCGTCGAACCTTCCACGCCGATTATTCCAGAAGCCCACGCGTGTACATAAGGGGCTTCGCGTGGCGAGCCAAAGTCAGTTTCGCCTCAGCGTTCGATCTTGCTGCTTCGCCGCCTTCGACGCCCGCGACGCTCTGTTGTTCTCTCTCTTTTCCCTTTTATTTTTGGGCACAAGTTCGCCCCATTAAACGTTTAGTTTATTCAGTTATTCGCAGCCTCATCACTTGTCCTTCGTGACATTTTGGTGGAGGTGCGGGGTACCGCATGTCCGTGAAGCGCACCCCTCCAAGTTCCCGCAGTACAAGCCCGAACCCAAGCTCCGGAGGACCCGACGAAGACCAGATCGAGGCCCGGTTCAGTCGTCGCACCCAAGGCCTACCCCCGGAATTCGGACTTCTGCCACCCAGGACCAGGCAGCCAACGAGGCCGACAATGGACGACCAGCAGTCGCAGACCCCGGCCGCTTCTAACATCATTTACCTGCCCGTCACACCACGGACTCCGACGCCCTTCCACGGTGAAGCTCACGAAGACGTAGAGGACTGGCTGCATCATTATGAACGTGTAGCCCGCCACAACGGATGGACGGATGAGCACCGCCTCCAGAACCTCTACTTCGCGCTGGAAGGCACCGCGAGGCACTGGTTTGAAAACCACGAAGCCTCCTTTACTTCGTGGGAGCCATGCGCCGCCGAACTGAAGCGGACGTTCATCAACTACCACCGTCGGCAGCGAGCGGAGGACCTTCTTCGAACAAGGGTGCAGGGCCCCACCGAAAGCGTGACCAGCTTTGTCGAAGATGTCCTGCGTCTAAGTGCCCGGGCCGATCCGGAAGCCACCGAGGAGAAGAAACTTCGCGCTCTCATGCGTGGGGTGAAGGGTGAAATTTTCGGAGGACTGGTACGCAATCCCCCGACGACTGTCAATGGTTTTGTTACCGAAGCCACCAATATCGAGCGCGCCCTGACAGCCCGAGAAAGCCACTACCACCGAATCGCCGGCGCGCCTGCTGCTCCATCTGCCGCTGCTTCCCTTCTCGACCTGAACACCAGCGGTGTCGACAGCTTTCGGGAGATCGTCCGTGAAGTCGTCCGGGAAGAACTCCGCAAGATACTCCCCACTGCGGATCGGCCGACCTCACTGTCGCTCGCTGAGGTCGTCCGAGAGGAAGTTCACCGGGCCTTCCAACCTGAGGTTCCGATCAACACGACGACCCCAGAGGAACCGACTTTGAGCTACGCCGCCATGGCCCGACGACCGCCGCAAGCTAACCACCACGCCACTGCGCCACCCCGACGAGACCCTCCGATGCCGCAGTATCCTCGACGACAGGAGAGACAAGTCCAGGACGTCCGCCCGGAGCGACCCTCGCCGAGGAAGACCGACGTGTGGCGAACGGCCGACCGACGCCCGTTGTGCTATCACTGCGGTGAAGCCGGCCACATTTACCGTCGATGCCCCTACCGACAACTGGGGCTGCGCGGGTTCCACCCGAACGACCCGCGCCCACGGTACGACGAACGGCCTCGCGACATCGAGGAGTACCTACGACGTTCGCCATCTTCTACGCCGCCTCTCCGCCGTGAGTCCCGCTCACCGTCGCCGAGACGTTCAGCGTCTCCAGCGCCACGACCCCGCCGAGAGAGCCTGTCTCCCCTGCGTCGCCGGGAAAACTAAGTGCGGCAACGCCTGGAGGTGGCGTTGCCGAAGACGACCGAAGCAAAGAGCCTCCAAGAACGACGGAGCGCTCCCACTCTTCCGACGCTACGCATCGCAATGACGCCCCTGCAACGGTGTCCAACAACCTAAACGTCGTCATCGACGGCCACGACGCATCAGCACTCGTGGACACCGGAGCAGACTACTCAGTCTTGAGTGGGAGGCTCTCTCGCCGCCTACGAAAAGTGACAACGCCGTGGGAAGGCCCCCAGATACGAACCGCCGGTGGGCACCTCATCACACCAGTCGGGAGATGCACTGCCCGCGTCGAGATCCACGGTGAGACCTGCCCTGTGAAGTTCGTCGTTCTGCAAGACTGTGCGAGGGACGTTATCCTCGGAATGGACTTTCTCTGCGAGTATGGCGCCGTCATCGACCTCGGAGCAAACCGGTTGACGCTACGAAAACCTGTTTCACCACAGGAGGAACCCCAAGCTACTTCATCCGCGGTCCGAGTCCTCGCAAGCCACGTGAACTTACCGCCGCGGTCGAGTGTTTTCGTGCCCGTCGGGGTCACCGAAGCTTTCTGCGGCGAAGTTCTGCTCGAGGGAAGCCTCCAGTTGCTTCTAGGAAGAGGAATCGGCGTCGCAAGAGGAGTGGCTGAACTCCAGGATGGGCGCACCATGGTCCTCGTGACGAACTTCCGACAAGAAACGCAACACCTCACGAAAGGTGCCGCTGTGGGCCACGTCGAGGAACTTCGAAACTCCGCCGCAATCGCCGTGATCGCTGACGAATCATCGCCACCTCAGCAAGACATTGCGCCGCCAGCGCAGCTCGACATCGACCCGAAGCTTCCAGGCCCGAAACGACGACAGCTGATTGACCTCCTCGCCGAATACAGCGACTGCTTCGCGAAGTCGTCGAAGGTGCGCCAAACCGCCGTTGCGAAGCATCGCATCATTACCGAGGACGACGCGCTCCCTGTGCACCGATCGCCGTACAGAGTCTCCGTAAATGAAAGGGAGGTCATTCAAGAGCAAGTGCAAGAAATGCTGAACGACGACATCATCCAGCCTTCAAGCAGTCCGTAGGCCTCTCCAGTCGTGCTTGTCAAGAAGAAGGACAGAACGCTTAGGTTCTGCGTGGACTACCGACAGCTGAACGCGGTAACCAAGAAAGACGTATATCCACTCCCCGCATCGATGACACACTAGACCGGCTGCGCCACTCCCGGTACTTTTCATCGATGGATCTGAAGAGCGGTTACTGGCAGATCGAAGTCGACGAACGGGACCGAGAGAAGACAGCTTTCGTCACGCCGGATGGACTGTACGAGTTCAAGGTGATGCCTTTCGGACTATGCACGGCGCCAGCAACTTTCCAGCGTGTCATGGACACCGTGCTGGCAGGACTGAAGTGGCAGAGCTGTCTTGTCTACCTTGACGACGTCGTTGTGTTTTCAAGTGACTTCGACGAGCACTTGCGGCGACCCGAGCTGTACTCCAAGCGATACAGACCGCACGACTCACCCTTAAGCCGTCCAAGTGCCGGTCCGCCTATGACGAACTGAAGTTCCTAGGCCACGTGGTTAGTAATGACGGCGTCCGCCCAGACCCCGAGAAGACTCGCGCCGTTGCGGCATTTCCAGCGCCTTCAGACAAGAAGGCCGTGCGAAGATTCCTAGGACTTTGTGCCTACTATCGACGCTTCGTTCGGGATTTCGCAAGAATTTCCGCACCGCTCACAAAACTTACGAAGGACGCCGAGAAGTTTGAATGGGCCGAGGAGCAACAGCACGCATTCGACGAGCTGAAGCAACGACTCCAGACTCCTCCTGTTCTTGGACACTTCGATCAAGATGCGGAAACCGAGATTCATACGGACGCAAGTAACGAAGGCCTTGGCGCGGTACTGGTTCAAGTGCAAGAAGGCACCGAGCGAGTCATCGCCTACGCCAGTCGGACACTGTCCAGGGCGGAGAGAAATGACTCCACGACTGAAAAAGAATGTCTGGCGGTCGTCTGGGCCATCACGAAGTTTCGCCCGTACTTATACGGGAGCCCTTTCCGCGTTGTCACGGACCACCACTCGCTCTGCTGGCTTGCGAACCTAAAGGACCCTTCAGGACGTCTCGCTCGATGGAGCCTCCGACTGCAGGAGTTCAACATGACTGTGGTCTACAAGTCAGGCCGCAAGCACAGCGACGCCGATTGCCTGTCCAGAGCCCCTGTCGAGACATCCTCCGGTAGCAGCGACGACGATGACGACGAGTCCTTCCTAGGCGCGGTGAACACCGACGACATGGCGCGACGTCAAAGAAGCGATCCTGAGTTGCGCGCCCTAATCGAGCACCTCGAAGGACGAGGGGTACTATACCCCCGTGTCTTCTTGAGGGCCCTGCCGACCTTCGTCCTCCGACAAGGTGTGCTTTACAAGGAGAACTTCGGAGACAACAGCTCGCCATGGCTGCTGGTAATCCCTGCCGACCTTAGAGAGGAGATATTCCAAGCCTGTCACGACGACCCAACGGCTGGGCACCTTGGCTACAGCAGGACGCTCGCCAGGATTCGAGAAAAGTATTACTGGCCGAGGCTACCGAAGACCGTTCACCTCTACATTCGATCATGCCACGAGTGTCAACGACGAAAAAACCGCCGACGAAGCCGTCAGGACTTCTGCATCCGATTGCTCCCCCGTCCAGACCGTTCCAGCAGATCGGAATGGATTTACTTGGCCCTTTCCCACCGTCAACGTCGGGAAACCGCTGGATAATCGTCGCCACAGATTATCTTACACGGTACGCCGAGACGAAAGCCCTTCCATCAGGTACGGCTGTGGAAGTCGCCAAGTTTTTCATCGAGTCCATTGTCCTCCGGCACGGCGCCCCCGAAGTCCTCATTACCGACCGTGGATCATCGTTCATGGCCCAGCTGACGCAAGAGATCCTTCGTCTCAGTGGCACCGGCCACCGTCGAACCACTGCGTACCATCCGCAGACAAATGGACTAACAGAACGGCTGAACAAAACCATCGCCGACATGATCTCAATGTATGTCGACGTAGAGCATAAGACTTGGGACGAGGTGTTACCCTACGTCACATTTGCTTACAACACGGCGGTGCAGGAGACAACAGGAGTAACACCGTTTCAGCTGGTGCATGGCAGAAAAGTGTCGACCATGCTCGACGCAATGCTACCCCACGAGCCAGCTGACGATGGGATACCCGACGCCCAGGTGGTTGCTCAACGAGCCGAAGAAGTCCGCCAGCTCGCCCGACTCCGAATTCAAGACCAACAACGTGTCGACGCTGCCCGGTACAACCTTCGCCGGATCGACGTTCGCTTCAAGCCCGGAGACCGTGTGTGGGTTTGGACCCCAATACGACGACGCGGTCTAAGCGAGAAACTCCTGAAGCGCTACTTCGGACCCTACAAAGTGCTTCGCCGACTTGGCGATCTGAACTACGAGGTGATGCCCGACGGAACACGGACTTCATCACGCCGCCCTCCACGACCGGAAGTCGTTCACGTCGTGCGCCTCAAGCCGTACTACGCGCGATAAGACTGTGAACTGTGATCTCGTGCAACGCTTGATAGGATTGTGTTTTGCCAGCTTCCGTATTTTCTCATTCTTTTGTTTGTCTTGCTCTGTTCTGTTGCCTTTCACGTGGCATCGAGACGATGCCTTTTTAGGGGGGGAGTAATGCCACGCGCGTCGGCGAGCAAGCGCGTGCGTGGCCGAGTGGTTACCGCGCTTGACTTTCGTGCGGAGGCCCAGGGTTCGATTCCTGGGGGCTCCGCGAATTTTGTTTATACTTTCAGTTTATTATTCTGGTGAATTCGAGAACATTATTGTTTATTCTAGGCCCGAAAGTTCTACGCGTCGAACCTTCCACGCCGATTATTCCAGAAGCCCACGCGTGTACATAAGGGGCTTCGCGTGGCGAGCCAAAGTCAGTTTCGCCTCAGCGTTCGATCTTGCTGCTTCGCCGCCTTCGACGCCCGCGACGCTCTGTTGTTCTCTCTTTTTCCCTTTTATTTTTGGGCACAAGTTCGCCCCATTAAACGTTTAGTTTATTCAGTTATTCGCAGCCTCATCACTTGTCCTTCGTGACAATATGGTCACCGAGAGCTAGAGATACACAGGTCACGTGACCTATCAGGATCACGCTTTCTGCTTCTTGATTGGTTCTTAGGTGTTCTTATCGGCTGAGGCTGCAACGGTGTTGGCTACGGAGCGGTAATAGAGAGTTTCAGGGAACCGTTCTTTGCATATCCAATAGGGTACGATGGGCCCTTAAGTACGAACTGCGTGTATCCTACCACAGCAAGACTCGCGCATGCGCAGTTTGTATCGGACGGGTTAATGTACCTGACTGGATGTGCAAAAATGGTTCCCTAAAGTCTATAATAAAACGCACGAAACTCAACACGTCGTGCGTTTTTCCAGCTCTCAGTGACCACAATGGACATTAACAGGGGTAGAAATTTGTACTTTCTTATACGAGAGGGGACAAATTGAGCACCGAAGGCGTGGCCTTCCCATTCTTATCACCGATATTATTATACGTTATACTTATTAGCATGCGTTAACGAACAATGTCCTCAAACCTTTAAGTAATCATGCAGGCGTACACGTGAATCAGCGCAGTTGCTTCTTACCGACACCAGCAGAGCTTTGTTGATCCTGAGGAAGCCACCACCGCAAAGGTACAGTACATACCCTTGGGATCTATGGTTTCGTGCAGATACCGGAGCTGCCAAAGACATGGTAAGCTCTAAGAAACATAAGGCGTCTACTTTCCCCGCAAAGCACTTGGATTAGCCAATCATTGCAATCGTACGGAAAAAGATTGGGCAGTGAAGAAGCTTAAAATGTGTCTGACCTAAAAAAAAATTGCAATTATTGGTTTTTCCAGGTGCGTTGCAATAAAGTAGGACCTCCAGATGTCTAAAGAGTGCGGGCACACAAAACGTTTCTTTCAAAACACATAAAAGCAATACTGGTAGCGTAGTTTTTTTAACGTAATGACTGAATCGTGTGAAAAAAGACAACAACTTCTGATTGTTATAAAAGAATGTACAAAGTGACTTCCCCTCACCAAAAAAACAACAACAAAAAAACAAAGAAACATTGGTGTTTTTTTATCGCAAAATTGAGCGATGCATAGACTAACGCTCATTATCCGCCCAAATGTTTAATAGCGGTACGAGGCTGATGACAAAAGTTGCAGAACTAAGCGTTATCTTATTCAAAAGCTATAAATGGTTTTCTGAAATTTTTAGTGGAAATATTCGGCCCATTTTCGATTGTTTTCGGTAACTGGCGCCTTATTGAGCGCCATGCATTCAAGAGTTCCGTCGGCCGCCATCTTCCCAGTGAACATTTTAAGAAATCGCTTATAACTTTCGAATAAAATAACAGTTTGTGCTCAGACATTGGAATCTGGTTTGGATTAGTAGCGCTATACATTTCGACGGAAAACGAGCGTTCGACGAGGCGTACATAATCTTTTGTTTTGGCGGTAAAAAAATTCAATAAATATTTCTGGGGACATTCAGCACTTTTCGCTGGTTTAACTTGTAAGTGCCGTTTGTAGAGCCTTTTTTATTATGATATCGAGCGTTTACCTTGTGCGCTTACGATGAGTTACTGCTATGGGGTAGCATGCACCACTGCAAGCAGTGGTAAAGCACATAAGAGCTTTCAACTCGGACAGGGGAATAGAAGATAGAGCCAACGCAGAATGTGCAACCGCTCAATACATGAATTTGGGACGAGCTGAGATAAATAAATACCGCACGTACCCTTGAAACCTGTCATTACTATTTTGCATGGAGCACTGAGAGCCTATCGAAACAAAGTAAACCAAAGATTTGTTTAGAAACGCCTTGACGAGCTGGCGCCGTCAGTGGTGTCGGACACCTATATAAGGTGTGAAGGCATATCAATCGGTAAGGCAATGCGTGAAAAATGTAATTTGTAGTGATCTAATGCGGAGGAGCGCAAGTTCGTCTGCTTCCTGCGCAGGGGTAGCGGTGAGGTCAGAACGCCGAGCTCTGATTGGCTGTGATTGGAAGGATGGGGGTAGACCTCGAGGCTGGCTGCCTTGGGGTCTACCCACTATCTCATCCAATCGTAGCCAATCAGAGTTCGGCGGCGTCCTGACGTCACCGCAACCCCTGGGCAAAGAGCAGACGAACTTCCGTCTCCGCCTAACAGATCCGGCCTGGTTTTTCATCGGCCCTTCGTTTCCGAGCTACTATGGTCCCAGACATCTTAAGAAACGTAGTGGCATGGCGACTTCTGAGCATCTCATTAACACACCGCAGCCAATGAAATTGCTGCGTTTGCTGACAAGAAAGTCGAAGAACTAATCGCGAAGGAAGAGCGTGAACCTATTAAGCCACACCCTGGGGTTCTTAATTTAGCTTTCAATGACTATAAATTTGTATTTTATATTTTCGGCACAATTTGATTTCTCATTATATCAGAATGACCTGGTCAAGTGTATATAGTCATGGACATCTTAAGAAACGCAGGCCCCTGGGTCCCCGGGGATCTATTGTCCCTGGGGACCAATAAAGACAATAGATCCTTAGATCCCCCCCCCACTAGAAAAAACGAACAAAGCATTTAGGTTGAATTAAAACTTTGGTTTGGGCTAGTTGGTCTATAATGATATAAGGTTAAAGAGCGCGGAAGTGACGAGGACAAGTAGAAAGTGCCAACGACATGGACAGGCGCTGTCTTTCAACTGAAGTTGAGAAACAGCGCCTGCCCATTGTCGTTCGTGTTTTCTACTTGTCCTGGTATCGTTTTGGATATTTAACCATTCACATTTACGTCCATCAAGTTGTAAATAATTTGTAGCATTAGACTCTTTTCGGTCAGATGGGTATTGTACCTGTTGTACGAACACATCCGTTGCTTCAAACGTAAACGCCGTCTTCGAGGCATTCTTCAGTTTTTGGGCCTGCAAAATATGAGAAAACATGCATTCGTGTTTCTGTGATATTGTTGTCGCGCTGACTAACCTCATCGTGCAGAGCTTGGCTGACCAAGGCCATGTCCACGAAGGCAAGCGAAGAATACACGCAAAATGACACGCCTAGGGGAATATCTTGAGCATTGAACCCATCGTGAAACATGGCGTAGCATACAACGCAGACAGCAAAGGAGAATGGCCGCTGACATCGCTGCCAGCGGTACTTGCCAGATTGTGTTCAAGAAGTCTTTGAGATCTCTGATATGTCCGAGGTGGTGTCGAATGACCTCAAGTTGGCCAGACAACTGTGTCTTATCGTGAGAAGACTTGAATTCGCAGCAGCGTTCAAACATTTTACGCTGGAACTGAAGATACTCTATGAGGACGGCAGAGCATGACCTCAGGACCATGTAGGGTAGAGCGTCGTATAGGAGGTAGTACGCCGTGACGATCACAGCACCAAGCTTGCGTAGGAAATGGAGGTCTGTAGGAAGCATTTCGGTGAGGCTAATTATCAAAGGTATCGTGGAGACGACGTAGGTGGTAATTGCTCCTATGACCACAAGAGACTGACGAAAGAAAGAGCATCGGTGTCTCCAGATGCCCCGGACACCTTGCCTCGAAGGCGAGAACCCCGTGGTTTCTTCGAAAGCAGACGACTTTCTGAAGAACTCTAAGAGCGCGGCCGATCCCGTGGCCATGATGACGGCGTTGAGTAGGGCCTTAAGATGCAGAATCGTTCGCACGATATGCAGGAGAGACGGAGAAAAAGCGTGGGAGAAGTCTCTGAATACCTGAGCTCTTTGAACAAAGATGATGACTTGAAAGAAGAAGCAAAGAAGAATGATAAACGCCGAGTAAGCGGTGTACACGCTCCTACAGACGACATTCGAGTTTTCGAGTGGCTTTCTGAAGTTTGAGACGAAAAAGCAACCTCCCAGACGACACAGTACTGCGTAAGGAATAAACTGCCTCTGCATGAACGAACTCATTGCGTCTTGAAACTGTAAAAAGAAAAAAAAGGAGAGACCAGAAAAATTCTTAGAGGACGAAATTAATGTGTGCGCACTTCGTTCTTCTTTGGTGATTCGTGTGAGTTTCTGTAACAAAAACAGACAATGAGCGCCAGAAGATGCGTTTTACACGAGGATAAATTTAACATCCAAATATTTTACGGCGATAGCGTTATCGGCGAGGTTTCGTATACGAATCTTGGGTCGTGTTTGTGGGCAAGTCGTGGCACGATTTCTCCGCCAGCGAAACGCTACATTTATCGGGGTTTAATGTCACCTGACGTCATGGTTTGACGTAACGTAACAGTTTCATGTGACCACGTCATGTGACATCACAATTGCCCGTGACGTCACGATGTCGCACGACTCACAATGGGACGCCACGATGTCGTGTGACCTCGCAATTCCACGTGACGCCATGATGTCACGTGACGACACAGAGTCACGTGACCTCACAATGTCATGTAACGTCACAAAATCAAGTGACTTCGTAGTGTCTGGTGACGTGACAGTGCCACATCAACACCGTCTAATAAACTTAGAGGGTCCCGCTAAATTTAAACACATCAGTGTAACTGAGTTCAAGATAGTGTGTAGCTCGGGTGTCGCCTCAGTCCATTGTTGGTTACGGCAAGGAACCGACCTTCTTTTTCGGCACTCTGCATATGTTCCTGAAATTGACTAAGCTATCATCCGGAACTATAGAACCATTGGAAGCTTAGAAAGCGCAGAGCGTGGTGACCCTTGAACCTGTTATTAGCGCTCCACAGGTAATGGGATCTCAGTGTGACGAGGGCAGAAGAATGAATCATGAAATAATTGGAACGTAAAGACAATGCGGAGGGCAAGTTGGTCTGCTTCTTGCACGGGCGTTGCGATGTTGTCAGTACGCCGAGCTCTTATTGGCTGATTGAAAACAAATAGTGGGTAGACCTCAAGGCGTGTAGCATCGAGGTCTACCCACTATACCCTCAATCAAAGCCAATCAAAGCTCGACGTCGTTCTGACGGCAGCGCAACTCCTGTGCAAGAAGCAGACGACTTGCGTTTCGCATAAAACACGCCCTGTGCTTCTTAAGGTGTCGAGGAATACATTTATTAATATAATTCTTGTATTTAAAATACCCTCAGGGCCATCGGCATTACAAAGGGGAGGGGGTTTGGGGTTAGTACACTCTGATAATCAGTCGGAACATTATAGATTATTGACGGCAGTTTTCAATAGATTATCAATGAGAATTGCGGCCGTTGGTGCTGGAAGGTGGTTCCAGTCAACATAAGTTTTCGGGATGAAGGGCTCTTAAAATGTATAAGTGTAACATTTTGAAATGCCTGCCTTCTATACATATGATTCATGCGTGATGAAATGTAAAACGGTTGATTCAGCGGTTGATCGTGAAGCAATAGATTGGTATGGTATATCTTAAGGAAGGGACACAAGCGAGCTATTTTTCGACGTAAAGCAAGGTTAGGCATTGATAGGATGGCCTTCATGGAGATTACGCTGGCAGTTTGTTGACGGTTGTGTAGAATAAAACGAGCAGAGCGATTTTGCACTGATTCTAAAGCCTTGATTTGTTTAGAATGACCGGGGTTGCAGAGAGAGAAGTATATTGTCATTTAGAACGGACAAGTGTCTTATACAGAATTAGTTTCAGAGATGAAGGAGCAAGAAAGAAAATTTGTTTTAGATAATCCAGCATGCGGTTAGCGTTATTAACCACATCGTCAACCTCTATCTGCCAGGAGATATCTGCAGATATATAAACACCCAAGTATTTATATACAGAAAGTAAGGGGACGATTACAAGAAAATAAGAGGCAAGAGCATTAGATTTACGCAATACGCTCATGGCTTTGCGTGTTGTCATCAGATTCGCATAGTCATGAGACTTGAAAATTTAGAAACATAAATGAGTCGCCATCGCGGGAGTATCCACGCCGAATGGTTGGAAGACATCTGACGCGCACACTCTTCCACATTGAAGAATAATTGGCGGTACCTATAATTAAACACCTTTGCAATGTGAAGCCTGAACCTTAGTTAGATAGTGCCGACACCACCTTGAACCTTAGTCAAATTGCGGGCATGCACGCCTCGACAAAAATCCAAGCTGCAACACAGGGAACAAAACGGCATGTTCTTTTTTTTTTCAGAAGTCGATTACTTACTTTGATTACTTTCGGCGGACAGGGCAGCTTTGACGAGAAAACCAGATGTCTCTTTCAGTTCGTGCTTTGTGTGCAGGGCATAAACGCGCGAACTCGGCCAGACTATGAAAGTAGACCAAAATGGTTCTTAGCTTTATGCTGCGCTGAAGTCATTAGACACGTGAATTCACTCGGAAAATGCCGCTTTTAGGCTAGCGCGTACAATAACAGCTTCGAGGGCTTTTCCTCGGCAGGACTACATAGGCGCAAACAATAAGGTCTCGCCTGCAAAAAAGTGAAAATGAGGGGTAATTCATAATTCAAGTCGTTCGATTGGACCCTATCACGCTCTAGAAAATGACTCATTGAGGTTTGATCGTGACTTACCATCATGAACCCTAGCGTTGTGTCCTTGATACGTGCATTTGTACAATACGACTGGGGTGCAAAGTATGATATTGATTAAAAAGTGAATAATACATTACTTTTTTATTTTCAGAAGCTGCCATTTGTCCGTTGAGTTCTTCATACATTTTGCACCAGTATATAGTCTTCAGATTTATGTGTGAGGAGTATACTGTCATGTGAAAGCTTAAGCGCTAACCGTTATTGTATTCATAATATATAAATGATTTTCTGAATAGTGTAATGGGTAAAGTAATGGCCATTTCTGCCAGCGTTCACTAACTGACGCCATTAAGATTCATGAATTCGAGGGCTCTGTCGGTTGCCGTTTTCCCATTAAAAAAATTAAAATTCGCTAGCGCAACATTTGGGCGGAGAATGAGCGTTCGGCAGAAGTACTTTATTTATTTTTGCGGAGAAAAAACAACAAAACAAAAACCTGTACATTTTTGGGGACACTTTGTAGACATAAAATGTGCCACGATCCATGAAAGCAATTATTAAAATATCGTCAGCACTCGTGGAATGTCACGTAAGCCTTCAATATTTCGTTATTATTACTTCATGCAGAATGTGCATCGAGAGCTTCATTGATTGATATAATCTTACTTGCATAAACAAGTTTTTTCAAAGTCATACGAGATACCGACACGGCTGTTGGTAAGTCAATAAACGTGGCTAGAGCCTAGCACAATTTATTAATTGGCGGTTTGAGTGCACGTGCGTGGCACGCTGATTGCGAAAGCATCCAATTTGTCACCGAAGGTTACGTCTAAAGATTACTGATTTTTGGGACACAGTAAGCAAACGTTCTTGGCCTAAACAAAAAAAACTTTTTTTTTTTTCAGTTGCACATTAGTTGGTTAGTGTTCCCGAGCATTTCATTCGAGGTAGGAGTGAATTTACTTTTTAGTACGTCTTTGCCATCTCGGAGATTTGTCTTAAATCGTTGTTCTAATCACTCAACACCAAAAAGTTACTCCTGTGGTTAGTTTTATTCAAGCTGGTAGCGAATATTCGAACCCGTTTGCTTTACCGACGGCTCTACTCCTGCTAGCTCAGTCGGTGGTGCGCTCTTCTGGCCCTGGAGAGGTTCCGGGTTCGTAGCCCGGAGAAGGCATATTGTTTGAGCGGCACACCAATCGCCCAGCGGGTTCCAGTTGCGCTCCTTCTAAGATGAAAATCAATGGATCTTTAGCCAAATTACCGAAGCATCAAAGAGAATGCAGGGAACTTAGGTACGCGCGCAGCACGTTCTGGCATCTGCTGGCGGTATCCGCTTTGAAGCGAACATGTAAAACAAACGGCGCTTTGCACGTTCGTTCCCCAACGCCTCCTATAGACCTATTGCTGTCTTACCCAAGCATCAAGGAGAATGCAGGGATTGGTGTTCCACGCGCCACACGTGCTGGCCTCAGCAGTAGTAACTTTTCCAAAGCAAAAACCTAAAACAAATGGCATCTTGCACGCGCGTTCGTCAATGCTTTCTTTTGGTTATTTACTTCGAATCTTTTATACACGAAAGGCGTGCGCGTGTGGCGCGTGGAACACCAATCCCTGCATTCTCCTTGATGCTTGGGTAAGACAGCAAATGGTCTATTGACTCTTTACTTGGAATCTTTTAATGCGAATAGCATTTTAATGCGAATAGCATTCTTTGGATACTTCACGCACTTTTCGTCTATGTATCTATCTATCTATCTATCTATCTATCTGGCTATCTAACCTCTTACGCCGCGGGTCGATAAATAAATAAAAAAGACCGGCGCCGGCTGGGATTCGAACCGTTGACCCTTTGATCAGCAGGCAGACGCGCTAACCACAGAGCTATGAAGGCAGTCATTCAACGCACTCTAATCGGTTGTTTATATCTTTACCATAGGACGCGCTTTACAGCGCTGTCACAGCTACCGGTGCGCGCGCGTTCCATGCACGAGGGCTCATTCCTCTCTCGTGAGGGTGAGCACGGCCGCTACATCACCCTCTCCCGAGCGCGGGAGAGGGTGAGCTAGCGGCCGTGCTCACCCTCTCCCGTTGGTTGAGACTAGCTGAGACGCCAGAAAGTCTGGTCGGTACCATTTTGAGTGTTTGTGCGTATGGCGCGTGCTTTGCTCGCCTTCCTAAGTGACACAAACGCACGTGCTGGGCTGCGGAGATCGTGCGCAGGGCTGTGAAAGTGTCAACAAATTTAGAATCGCCTCAAGAGTGGGCTGGCGTATCTAGAGTGTGCCGGCCACCTGACGAACGCGCATAACTCCGCACCGTTTGATGCTATTCGCATTAATGTAGATAATCATTCCCAAAGGATGGGTTCTGCTGATTTTTATAAGAGGGAGGCGAGCGCGAGCAGCGGCTGTAGCAATGTGTTCCCAGAATTCTGTTTGGTGCTTGGGTAGTTCGTCGGAAGGTCTACTTATTCTTTCGCAATTGTTCTTAACCTTGGAAGGGCTTCGCCCAAAATCATGAACGGCTGACAACGCCCAGCGTTTTTGGCACTGTGAGTAACTGTAGCCCACACCTTCCTCGACACTGAAATGACACGTACAGATGGCTGGAATAGGCTGAACGTTTATTGCTGGACTCTGCCCCTTTTTCTCAACTTCGCTTGTTAGTGAACGACCCAGTAATGAAATACATAATGAAATGGAAATCACGCTCAATAAAAAAACATCGCACACTCAATAAAAAAAATGAAAAAAACCGTGATGAGTGGGAACATTCCGGGTGTTTTTGAGAGAAAAGTTATTGCGTCTTTCGATCCTCGTAAGTAAACTAGTACGCATCGTAGGGAGTATGCAGCTCCGTAAAAATGTGACGCTAGCGGTTGGGTGAAAACGAGCACGTTTGGAAACAAAGCGTTACCAAGATAAAAAGATAAGATATAAAAATATTTCTTGGAGCCCAAGTCAAATATTGTCAAAACAAGAATTGATATTGGGCACGCACGTGACATTTATACGAATAAAATCAGCAGAGCCCATCCTTTGGGAATGATTATCTACGTTAATGCGAATAGCATCAAACGGTGCGGAGTTATGCGCGTTCGTCAGGTGGCCGGCACACTCTAGATACGCCAGCCCACTCTTGAGGCGATTCTAAATTTGTTGACACTTTCACAGCCCTGCGCACGATCTCCACAGCCCAGCACGTGCGTTTGTGTCACTTAGGAAGGCGAGCAAAGCACGCGCCATACGCACAAACACTCAAAATGGTACCGACCAGACTTTCTGGCGTCTCAGCTAGTCTCAACCAACGGTACTCTAAACGGTTGTTTATATCTTTACCATAGGACGCGCTTTACAGCGCTGTCACAGCTACCGGTGCGCGCGCGTTCCATGCACGAGGGCTCATTCCGCTCTCGTGAGGCTGACACGCCGCTACATCACCCTCTCCCGAGCGCGGGGAGAGGGTGAGCTAGCGGCGCGTGAGCGCACGAGAGCGTGAGTAGCCCTCGTGCATGGAACGCGCGCGCACCGGTAGCTGTGACAGCGCTGTAAAGCGCGTCCTATGGTAAAGATATAAACAACCGTTTAGAGTGCGGTGAATGACTGCCTTCATACCTCTGTGGTTAGCGCGTCTGCCTGCTGATCAAAGGGTCAACGGTTCGAATCCCAGCCGGCGCCGGTCTTTTTTATTTATTTATCGACCCGCGGCGTAAGAGGTTAGATAGCCAGATAGATAGATAGATAGATAGATACATAGACGAAAAGTGCGTGAAGTATCTCAAAGAATGCTATTCGCATTAATAACGCTTAGGAGCAAAGTGTAAATATTGTTTCCTTTCTTGCTGACAAGTTTTATTTCCCTAAAATAAATCTCAGGAGCCCACATTGACATTGGTCGTTTTGACAATATTAGACTTAAGCAGGTGTGAGCTCACAGAGGAATATTTTTTTCTTTTTCTTGTTTGGTTGAGGTAATGCCACATGTTCTCAAACATTGGCGTTATGTCCAAACCGCTAGGATCCCATTATCATGGGATCCAAGGAAAATGTCTACGTCACAATCTCACTCCTGCTGAACGGATCGCTATGCGCGAACTCAGCTCAAGAGATGATATTATTATTAAACCAGCTGACAAAGGAGGAGCCATAGTCTTTATAAATAAGCAAGACTACCTGGATGAAGGCTTTCGACAGCTAATGAACCAACAGTTTTACAAAGAACTTCAAGAAGATCCGACAAAAAGATTCACTAAACTAATAACGGAAACTTTGGACTTAATGCTTGATAATGGAGACATTTCGGAGGATATGCATAAAGCAATGAAACCGGCCTATCCAAAGGCTGGCCGCTTTTATACATTACCCAAAATTCACAAACAAGGAAATCCAGGACGACCAATTGTATCCGGAATAGACACGGTGACAAAGAGAATTTCTAGCTTTGAAAATTTCCTTATTATGAACCTTCCTCCTACAATGCCATCATACATAAAGGACACAAATCACTTTCTCCGAGAAATAAGAGAACTTGTAATTCCCACTGACGCAATCCTGGTCACCATGGATGTTGCGTCCCTATATACAAACATCCCTCACCAGGATGGCATTGAAGCAGTAATCAAGGCGTATAGCAATGACCCTCCCTCAATTCATGTCAACGACAACGTCCTCGCAACACTTATCAGGTTAGTTTTAGAAAATAACAACTTCGAATTCCAAGGAAGACACTTTCTACATACTCGGGGAACTGCAATGGGCACAAAGATGGCCCCTAACTATACAAATCTGTTTATGGCCGATCTAGAGTCTCGCTTCTTGTTTTGTCGCTCTCTGCAACCTCTGTTTTATAAGCGCTACATCGATGATATCTTTAAGGTATGGGCACACGGAGTCAGCACTCATAGATTTTATTCAGTACTTCAACGGTATCCACCCCAGTATTATGTTTTCGCATAGTTATTCTAAAACGAGCATTGATTTTCTTGACGGGACAGTCGAGATCAGCGGGAATGCTCTTTCAACAAAACTCTTCAGGAAGCCGACGGACCGTCAACAGTACCTGCACTTCAAGAGCTCCCACCATAAACATTGCAAAACAAGTATTCCCTTTTTTCAAGCTCACAGATTCCGGAGAATATGCTCTAATTAGATGAATTCGAACGCAACGCTAGCAATCTGAAACTCGTGCTATCTAAGCAGAATGATCCCCCAGCCATTGTCGATAAGGCCATTGAAAGAGCACGAGCTCTCGACCGAGAACAAAATATTAATCAACCCCAACCCAAAATGTCACAAAACCAGCACGCAAACCTGGTGGTTACATATTCAGCCCGCCTTTCAAATCTAAACAATATCCTCAGGAAACATCACAGTATTTTGCAGCAAAGCGATAAACTACGCACCCTTTTTCCGGTATCACCACGCGTGGTATACCGACGAGGTAGAAACCTTAAGGACATATTGGTGCACTCAAAAAATAGGAACTTCTGACGTCTCTGGTTGTAGACCTTGCCAGACGCCCAGGTGTGAGATTTGTGCATATGTAGAAACCACCAATCTTGTCACTAGCGCGAACTCTGATTTTTCTTTCAAAATCACTGGAAACCTCAACTGTGGTACGCGCAACGTTATTTATCTTTTACGCTGCAAACTATGTAACATGGATTATATAGGACAAACCAGTACTTCATTTTGGTTGCGTTTTAATAATCACAAGTCTGATGTCAAGTCCTTACCCACGCTCCCATTCTCAAAACATATGAATCTTAAAGAGCATAGCATTGAAAAAATACGTATCATCCTTCTTGAATCTGGATTTAGCTCTGATCACGACAGAGAATTGAAAGAGGCCTTTTTCATTCACAAATTCAATTCGGTTGCTTGTGGTATTAACGCAAGTCCAGGCGTACTCACTTGGCTGCCACGGTCTGTGTAGGGCCGAAGCCACACAATTATTTTGGTTCTGCACAGACTGGGCTAGCCGAGCGCGTCGATCACATTGTTGCGCCAAAGGCGCCTGCCATCCTGAGCTCATTCCACGCCTCTCGTGAACATCCTCGTGAGCGTGCGTCCCGTGGCAATCCTTCCGCTGCGTTAAATTCCTGGGCGCGTAAGCATAATTAAAATATGACATAAATACTTCATAAAAAACCGCCCCAGCACTCTTGCGCTGTCTAGATCTCCGCTCTCGAAGCAGTGTTAATCCCGAACACATCCTCATTTGCTACTTTTGTGTGCGATCCGGTTGCACGGGAGTGATTGTGCTTAAGAACTGTAACAAAGACTGTGACAAATACTGCAAATCAATTTATTTAGATTTAATGATTTCAATTATTATTGTTTATAATTACTATTTTCAAAGATTTACGATCATTTTGTTGCTCCTGTTCCGAATATTTTTAATACTCTTCATAGTCACTCTTCCTCTTCCACACGAACGTCAACAAGAAGAAGAGGACATTTGACACACCATCCCACCCTGAAGAAAAGCGGTCCCCGCTTGAAACGTTGGTGAAGTAAAGGCCTTTCCTGGAACTCCTCAACTTTCGTTATACATATATATATATATACAACACGGGCACTTCACGTCATCGTACGTGGTCTCCGAAGAGGAAATAAACGAATATATGCAGATGAATGAACCGCACTTAATCCAATGAATCAAAGAATCAAAGCTTTCAGCAAGCCGCCGAAAGCCACAAATAAGGGCGGAGCCAGGATTTGAACTCTAGGCCTCCCAATGTCCGGTCGGGATATATAGTATATATTATATATATATACAGGCTAAGTGAAGTAACTTTGAAGGAATGGACCGGGAGGACTGATACGTAAAAGAAGTGTTCTACTGGGAAACTACAACGAAAAAGTTTATGACGACGTTTGGAGCGGGGACCGCTCTTCACCTGATAAGTGTGGTCCCCGCTCCAACCGTCGTTATAAACTTTGTCGTAGTAGTTCCCCAGCAGACAAAGATGGCAGCGCGCAGAAGGCAATTTTTGCCAAGGTCTTTGTTTGAGCTTAAGTCCAGAATCAGCCGAAGCTATACGAGCTAATGGGACCAACCAAGCAGCGTCAATAGTGCAAGTCACTGGACATTTTCTGTTTTTTGATTGGTTCAGCGATGATAGAACACGTATGCAGAAACACGCCGAACGCCCGAACGCTATGACGGTGCGTTTTTTAGCGCTGTCTGATCGGTCCCATCAGCTCGTATAGCGCGGGCTGCGTCTGGGCTATCTCTTTTCCGCTTCGCATCTAATCAGATTGAGGAATCATTCGATAAGAACACAGAACAACAAATCACCAAGCTAGAAAAAATTACCGTAAAAACTCAAATAAAAACAATTTGATCTTGAAAGGTTCTTTGACGCCCCAAGAACTCTTTCAGCTCGTGAAAAGCATTTTGGGATCAAGGACTATATCGCCCCTAGCGCATTAGGCAACAGGGCGATGAAGAACTCTTTCGCATAAGAAAAAGGAGCTTAAACGACCCCTTATAGGTTTTTCACGAAGAGCCGTTTTAGGGGGTGCTTAACATAACCTTTTAGAGTGCAAAGTATAGACAAGCCGAAGAACCCCTAAAAGTTCTTTGAAGAGCACATTTTGTTTTAGAGAGTAGAAGCGTGAACACAGTAAGCGCTGCGCCGTTGACTCTTAAGCTGTCAGAGCGCCTAAATATATCCCATCCTTCTTCTTTGAGGACCTCTTAAGAATATTGAGGGTGAATTCAACCAAAAACATCCCGGATATCTTCGATCATCTTATCGTGTTCACGAGGGAGTACTTCACCGATGCCGTATGAGAGTATCTCGGGGTAATAATGACATCGCGAAAGCTTAGGTTGTCTCTTTGTGCCGCAAAGGTGACGTGAAGTTTCTTGACGAGTGTATTGACCTTTCTTTTCAGGTAGGTGATTATCAGTGATTCCTCAAGTAAGGGCCGCGATGCGCGTCAAAATGCTTGGATATGTGTGGGCTTAGCTTAAATTTATCCCGCAATAGACACTTTTCCAGTATGCTTCGGCAAATGCATACACTCTCCCCTTGACCTTACTCTCTGTTGCACCGTTCCGCACGTCCATTACTGTTAGTACCTATCTTTGCCCGTATATCTTTTTTACGATTTTTCTTTTAGCTTCGGTAGTATGGGGCATGAAAAGCTTGCTAAAAGGTTTGTTTGGACTAGTGGGTTGATGACCATTTCGGGGTAAAGCGTTGTTTTACCCCGAAATGGGCATAACAAGCAATAAATACCGATACAACGGCACGATGCCTGTGTTTTCTGGGGGCCTAAGACATGTTGGCCTTCTCTTCATTTGTAGTTCGCAGACAATCCCCAGATGGCGCTTGTTGCTCGAAAAGATTCATTAACGTACTCGTACTTTCATTAGACATCCCTTTGATTTCATCTGTAACCAAGTATTGCGAGCTACAGTGATAGCCTACCAGCGGCACACATCTCAAAACGTTACGTCTGTTTTACAGTGAAGATGTATATGGCTAAAATTCCGTAGATTTTTCATGTGCGTCAACAAAAACTCGTAGCTCTCTCCCTTTGTCGTCGTTGCAAGCAAGCGCTAGCACGTCTAGTTTCCTTCCACTCTCCCGGGGTGGTGGTCCCGTCGCGCGTGTCTAGTTTCCTCCGGCTCCTCTTGGCGGCGATAGTCGTCCACGCGAATGTATATAAAGAACCAGAAAGACAAGTTGCCGTTCTCCATTTTCAATTTCACTTCTCTCGTCGGAATGAGGAGGCCGCGAAAAGTCGCATTCAGGCAGCTGTGCATGGGCGCCGCGATAACCGACCTTCAGTTTTTGTTTCCTCTTATTCCGTTCGCTTCACTTCATCACTGCCACATCAGGACAGGTTATTTCCACTTAAGATGCTACTGTGTCCTTCTCGCCAGCATAGGCCTTTGTGGAGAGTCGTCAACGCCCGCTTCACTGGCTCCGCATCTTGGTAAGACAAGAGAAGGTCGGCAGTGGCGGCTCAATCTGGCGCGTGTTTAAAGCGTCTATAGTCCGGACTCCCGAAGAGCAACGCGCCTTCGAAGAGCAACGGGAAGAACGGCAACGAGAATTTCAGCGGCGGCGGCGGGCGGAACGTGTGTGTGAGTACCTTTCGTCACGATGACCACCGATCAAGACACTAAATGTGTTCGTCGCTTTGTTCAAAATTCTGTGTCACGTCTGTGTCGTGGTGCTAAACAGCTTCGCTGGTCATCCACCTTCAGAGAGTGGCATGGCTCATAATTTTTTTGATGTCTCATTATCCTGTTTTTCTTGTTTTGTTATCAAGCTATTGTATGATAGATGAGAAAATAGCATAGAGCACCGCGTATAAACATAGCAACACTAGTTCGGTACGAGAAAATAACGAACAGATTTCTGTTTCATTGTTTGGTTAGCTTGACAAGAAATGCAACAGGCTTCGTTTGGGGTTTTCTTAGTTTATTCACATAAAAACGTTGCAGACGCGTTTGCTGTTTGCGCAAGAGTGACCGAGAGTATTTTCAATCGCTAGATTTTACCACTTCCCCCTCCCCCTTTCCTCAACAATTCTCAAACGTGTTTTGCTAAATTTTGTTAACTTATCATAGAGGAATTCAAGGAGGGGGGATGGAGATTTAGAGTGGTTCCCGAACTACAATCCCGCCGACCATCGAAGCGTTGGAAGAGTCAATCTTATTTGACAGTCCGTCGTTAGTTTGGACCAGGATAACGGTGTACGTTATCATCGCTCCGGCCATCTGAAACAAACACAAAGAAAATAATGCTGTGGAGCATTACCAGAGGCAAAAGATCTCATGGTACCCGGACTTGGATTCCAATTTTTAAGAGTTACCTGCCAAAGGTGTGATCTACCGAGGTTGAGTCAGAAAGTGAGGTTCGTTTTATTTTTACTTGTCAATTAAATGAATGTCTGACGACATTATACTCAGTGGGTGAATCCTAATTAGGTTTAGATATTAGACGAAAAAAATGGAATGTCACTGAAGCCAGGAAAATACAGAATAAGGCATTAGCCTGATTTGCTTAGTAGCACGTTTAAACGATAGTTGACGTACACTGTCATAGAGCTGCGATGCAACCCACAAAGTTTGAGAGAACATATCTTCTGACTTGAAAACACCTAAGGAGCGTTTTGATGAGTTAAATAAATAATAACCGTAAGAAACACATTGCTACTGACCATGCAGGAGGATTTGAACGGAAGTGGGAAGCTCTTTGTGACATTAGTTTAGGCGATTAAGTTACCCACGAATAAATTCTACAACAATCTTTCTGTCCCCAGTCAGCCTCAGTAGAGTAGTACCAAAGCAGTGAAACGTACGCAACTCAATACAGTGAATTTATTCAGTTATGCATCCTGAATGGGTGAGACTTGTATTTTCAGTTGTGTGCAAAAATGCATGTAAACATGGGAACTAACTAAAAACAAAACAAAAGTTTTATTATTTATAATAATATTATTTTAAATATTTCAGACTTTTACTACTAGATGTTGTTAGCATTTCCTCGTTTGACATGCGGCAAAAATATGCTTTACCGTGGATGTGAAAACCCTCTAAATTATGACTTTTGTTTTGTTCTAAAATAATTCAAGATATTTTGATTATCGGCGATAATTGACGTGTTTAGAATCCGCTGCTAGGAAAGGCCCTAAACAATACTAATGTTTTCAACAGAAACGGTCGCCAAGAAAATTAATAACTTTTAAGTGGGAATACTAAGCAAAGTAAAATCGGCGATCCATTTATCGCGTCGCTTGGTGGTTGCAAGTTAATGCGCGTTCGGAAGCTTACCGATACCAACAGCGACTTGTTGAGGCGGAAGAAGCCACCACCGCTGAGACACATTCCCTTGGGCTCGATGCTGTCGTGCAAATACCTAAGCTGTGACGAAAAGAGGACGACATTCAGTGGACATCCTTTCGCCATGCGTTTCGCCTGGCAACAATACCTGTCGCGCGTAGTCGTCAGTAGCGTGGAACGTTGGCACTCTTTTTGTAGCATCCTTCAGCTTCTGCGCCTGCAGCATCAATAAAAATATAATTCTGTTGACGGCATAATGTTGGACAAACAACATGGAAGCCTTGATGCTCCACGTGTCCCAAATGAAGATAGTTACTACCTTGTTCCTGTAGCTTCGACTTACTCAGTTTTGTTTTCGTCAAAATCAACGTTCGGGTGACCCAATATTTCTAAATAAGCGCAAAACTACGCGAGGGTAAACAGACAGGTCTTCTCTTACACTAAAGCATTTACCGGCATGTTAATTTGAGCTTAATGCGCAACAATGAGGTGTAAACGCTTTGCTAACAACCTGTATCTGTCATATCCTTAAGCCGTGTGTGCTTGTCAATCATGTTTGAGGAGATTCGTATTGATAGTGGCTTATGGCGGGGTAGTTTGTTTTAGCTCTAAGTAGTGTCATGCTACTTTACACACGTTTCTTAACAGGAAGTTATCGGCTGCCAGATCCAACCTGAGCCGTGGGTGGCCGGGAGTTGAGGAATAAGTGCTTCTACTGTTAGCCAGGAAGTCTGTTAAGAATACGGGCGTGAGGTCACAGCCAAAGCCTGAATAAATGTTAATCCTGCGCAATAGCTTGTACGTGAACACCAAAAGCAATGAGGCTAATGCTTGTGCGTGTAAGTGTTAATGTAATCGTATGAACGACGAGAAAGAAAACACTCGTAAAGCCCACACAACCTTCTACGTCACTGGGAATTTCTGGGAAGCGTTTCAAAATGTTCATAACTAAGGACATCAGGGACCGTGTAGGCGTCCTTTGAACACTAGTCACAAATTTATCATATTGTAACAATAAAAAGAAAAAGATAAAGACATTTTTAAAACTCGTTCACGTATTTCCTTATCATAATATGTTTGCTGAGGTCACAGGCTGATCTAGTTATCTGCACCCATCAACGCGATTCCCGTGTAGTGAGGTGACGGTGTGATTGAGCTAATCAATTTGTCCAGAGGCAAAGCGTCCGACTGAAGCTAGTGGCAAAGGTTCAAGCCGAAGCTGTGTCTCAGACTTACCTCGTCCATTAAAGCTTGACTAACGTAGGCCATCTCCACGAACGAAAGGGATGAATATACGCAGTAAGACAGTGCTATCCAAATTTGCTCCTTGTAAGTGCCGTCTTGGAACATGGAGTAAAACACGACGCAGACTAGGAAGATTATGCTTGTGGACATTGCTGCAAGAGGACATTTCCAGGTGGCGTTCAGAGAATCCTTCAGTTCTTTGACGAATCCCAGATTGCACCTGATGGCTTCTAGTTGTAGAGTAGCTTGGGACTCCAGACGAAAAACGTTGGATTCATTGCAACGCTGAAACGTTATCAATTGGGCGCGAATGTACTCGACAAGAACAGAGGAGCAGCACCGCAGGACCACGTAAGGTAACGAGTCGTACAAGAAAAAAAGAGCCCCGCTATGCAGCCCAATATTTTTCCTGCAAGGATCCACTGAGAAGGCAGGTTGTTCGCGAGGCCTCCAACAAAGAAATACATCGTAATCACATAGCTATTAATCAGAGCCACAGTGAAAAACAATCTGCGTAAAAGAGACCATGGACTTGTGGATGCGGTCGTCCAGGAGCCTTTGCACGCCGGGAAACCCGTGGACTTTTCGAAAGCTGCTGACTTACGAAAGAACTCGAGGAGCTTGGCCGAACCTGTTGTCATCGAAGCAAAGTTGATCCCTATCTTCAGGGTAATAATCGTCTGCAAAATGACCAGGAGCATGCGAGAGAAAGTCTGAGATATGTTGTTGAAAACCTCTACTCTACTCATGATGTGCTTTACTTGGAACGTGATGATGAAGGTGAGACAAGATGCCGAGTAAAGTAGGTACGGGCTTTTCCACGAGACTCTCGCTTTCTCTAGTGTATTTCTTCGTAAGCCTTTAATAAAGAAGCAGCCTCCCAGTCGACAGAGCATTCCGTATGCTGCGAACCTTTTCAGCATGAAAGAGTTCATTGGGCCTTCAAGGCTGGAAGTAAAGAGATACCGAAAAGAAAATTGATTTAATATTTGGATTTTGTCAATTTTGCCATAATGCATTTTGCTATATTGCAAGAGTGCATGATGCATTTCTGTTATAATGCATTTTGAGCCATAAAAATAATAAGCAAAATTATAACTTTAAGTAAGCTCACGCATGTGCCTAAACATTGTCCTCTGATGGGGAAAAGCTTTAGACCTGCGACATCGAAATTATGCTGGGTTCTTTATTGAACTAGAAATAACGATATCAAAGCGAAAAGTGACAATATACCTAGCCACAATTTTCGTGTCTTTAAATGCCGTCGAATAGTTTGAGTACATCTTATGCTGGTCATTTAACGTAAAAGGTGACCAAAACGATTATATCACTCGCGCGAAGGGTGCTTGTATCAGATGCAATGATTTAAGGGAAGTTTCCCGCGTGAAGAAGATTTACACATAAATAAATTGGCTTGCACTTGAAATTGAGCGCTACACGCGCTTGGATGGGTTAGATATCTAAACATCGATGCATAGAAATATTGCGCAATGTACCACAAAGCTAGCAGAAGTTGGTAATAACTGCGAGAGGAACCCTCTAAAAACCTCAAGATGCCGGTCCATGTTTTTCTGAGAAAGATCGCTCTTTCAGAACACTGAAAAAGGGAAGCGTAGGTCTCCATTCTAATGTTTCAAGTATGATCCCTTTTCGAGTACCTAAAGACGAACCGAACCGGACATAATGGGATTTATACTCCTTGTTAACTGAACCTAATATCAGGCCGACTAGATAAAAATATTACAACTCGCAAAATTTTTATGCTCCTAATATTTTGTGCACATGAACCACCGCAAACAACCTATCAAACTGAGTTACTCAATGACACGAAGAAAAAGCAAGTTAAAAAACGCGTCTGTTCTACGATTGCGACTGATAGTGCGACATGGTTTTCAATTGTGAACACTTCAAAGTTTCGCTTCAGAGGGTTTACGAAAACGGTTTACCTCGAGCACGACAAACCAGACGTCCGGGCTGTGAGATGCAGTTGTATTTGATAGAAACCTGAAAGACATCCGTTTCGCGGAACAGCCGCTAATGTAGCACCAGAAAAATCGATTATAACCGGAATGAGTCGGACGTCGCGCGGCGCTGTGGGGAAATTAGACATTTATTATTCACATTGCTTTCATTTCTGACAATGGATATCCTGAGAACAGCGTTCTCTACGTCAGATTGGCACACGGCACGCATTCATTATGGTACAGTGATATGCTGAGACCACCGCACAGTTTGAGGGGATGCCAGTCTTGTACGCGTTACTGAATAAAAGTAACCGATTACCATTACAATGACTTTATTGAAAAAATGTAACTGATTACAGTAACCAATTACTGCATCACAAAAGTAATTAAAAAATTACCAAATTAGTTGATTACTTTCGCGTTACTTTGTTTTTACCTTTTCTTACGAAATCAAAAATGCATACGCGTATGTTCGAAGTAGTTACATTTCGCTTAGTTTTGTCATTCACACCTTGTTAAGCGTCAACAAGAAACTCCTCTATGCTAATCCTTCTGGCACCTGGGTATCTTTTTTTAGTTGTTTTAGGGGTCAAAAAGTGTCAAACGTTGTTGCAACGTAGATGAGTGACGCACGGGCAGACAGAGCGATTTTTCTGCATAAGAAAAGCTCACCTGAATAATTGATCTCTTTGGAATAAATGTAATTGAACCTTTAAAACGTTACAATAAAATGTAATTGATTACAAATAATGAGCTTGCTCGCCTACTCATATCATTACTGGGGTTGAAACCTTTTTTTTAATCTTAACTGAACGACAAGAAGATTATCGGCGTTTTCGCATTGCCGGCCTTGAGCCTGCTGCACGACCGGTAACTTTAGCGCACCCGCGCACTCCACAGATGCCTGAAGTTTTCCTAATGTGACTGATTTAGGCTTTTCTGACTACGTTCAGGAAGTTTGTAATAGATGCCGTATGTTTATTTTCACTAAATCAAAAGTTACTTAACAAATTATAGGTAATTGTTTTGCTAATTAGTGTGTTTCTAGCAATTCTCGACGTCCGCTATGGCTGTCCGTTTCTTTCTTCCGGAAGATTGCTTTTTTTTCTTCAAGTCGGCGTTTATTGGGGATTAAGTTGGAGAAAGCTGGACAGGGATGCGAAATAACCTAACTTGCACGAAACATGTTCGTTGCCCTAAGACGTTCGACTAACGATAAAAAAAAAGAAGACTGATTTCGCCTCCAGCGGTACTTAAGCGGTTCTTCAAAAACAAGCGTGTCTTTAAAGCTCTCGTTACTCCCTCTTCAGATTTAGAAACTTGAGAGAGAGAGAGAGAGAGGAGGAGACAAGAACCGAAATTCTGCAGACACTCTCGCGTGTTTCAAAACTTATGGGTTCGCTTACTGAAAGAAGCAAAAATTTCTTCAGCACGAAAAATCCTCCACCGCCGAGGCACATATCTCTGGGGTCAACGCTTTCATGCAGGTAACGTAGCTGTCAAAAAAGAAACATCCAACAAGCGGATAAGTTTTCGTATTGTAATATTACACATAACAGGGTAGCGCACACACCTGTTGGAGGTAGCTCTCAGGCGCTCCCAATTCAGGAGCCATCAAGATGGCGCTCTTAAGCCTGCGTACCTGTGATACAAGAATGGGGACTGTGAACCTGTCAGATCATGGTCGTTGTGTTGGTTAACCTGGGCGGTTAATGGTTTTCCATTATAAGCCAGGACAAGGAAGCAAAACGAAGCATACACAGAGTAACCGGTAGCTATCCAAAGTTATTTCCTGATGCCATCATAAAATAGGGCTCTAAGATGACGCAGTTCATTTTGATGGCTCTTGCACAAGCTCAATCAGCTAGTCTAACCAAACCTTATTCGGTAACTCCTTGAGTTTTCCAATTTCTTTTATAAGAAGCCACATAGCTTTGATCTGAAGAGGAAATTGCGGTTGAAGGTACGGTGACCACCCGTCCCGCGACTCGCGAAACTGTCTCGCAATGAGAGCTCGTGTCCCGTGTCCCGCGAGAAAACCCTCAAATTTCAAAATAACCCGCATTTCACACTGTCATAAAATTCTCGTTGCAACTCATGGTGCTGCCGAACAACGGGACGCGGGGAAGCACGGAGGTTGCTGGTAGTCAAGTGAATCGCAATGGTGCCCCATTTTGTGTACAAGGATTGCGGGAAGTTACCGTCGTTTTTGCAGGAGACCCGACGCGCATGCGCCGTTGCGCCTCTTTCCTTGGTTGCAAAATACTGGGTGTTTCAAGGAGCGGCCAGGCTCTTCAAGCCAACCGCAAAATTCGGTTTCTTAACCTATCGCGCTACGACTTTGTGCAGCGTTGACCACAGATGGTGCATCCTTTTGTGTAAAATTTGCAAAGAGCGAACTTACCTCAGGAAAAAGCAAAGAAAGAAAAAGGCTTAGCTCCTATGGAAACGCAGCGAAGCCACCGGTCTTTAAGCAATACGGCGCCGTTTCGCACGGGAGACAAGAGATGGCGCAAGCGGTCGCGACGCCAACTGCAGCCAACGAACGAGCATATGGCGCCGAGAGCCGGCGTCTTTAGCAGACGATCGTTTCGACTTAAAAGCGGCGCGCGTTCCGCAGCGGCGACAGTCGCAGAACCAAAAACAGGCGCGGTAACAAAAAGAAACTGCAAAGCAGACGACACCAGTAGCCCGAAAAAACAGTCAAAATATTCCGACAAACCATTTTTGAATCGATTATGTGTTCATTCAATATGTTTTATTAGTAAGGATGATAAAATAACGCATTGGCAACTAATATCAGAAAAGCTCGCGCAGCTTTTGAGTCGAAAAGATCGTCTGCTAAAGACGCCGGTTCTCGGCGCCGTATGCTCGTTCGTTGGCGGCAGTTGGCGTCGCGATCACTTGCGCCATCTCTTATCTTCCGTGCGAAGCGGCACCGTATTAGACAGTTTTAGAATAGCGTTGCTGGCTCTTACGTACGCAATACGCAGTAGTATAGCGTACGCTAAAAACGACCCGCTTGGACCGATTTTAGTTGTGCGTTACGTTTCCGAGTGAACCCCTCGCATGATCATCGTTAATTTGGCAGAGCCGTAGAATTCCGCGTGCTTATAGCGCCACCATGCTCATGAAAATAAATATTGAAAATGAAAACGTTTTCAATTATTTTATCTTAAGTTAAATGAAGCCGCAGCTGCCTCGTACAGCGCGCTTTTCTGCGGGGTACAGCGACTAAGAGTACGGGAGCGTAGCCAAATTTGATCACGGAGCCTTTTTCACTCGTCCCGTGGAAACGGCACCTTTCATCAATGCTATCGCGGAATGAAATCCATGACCTACTGACGTCCAGTGCATAGCGAGAACTTCGGCGATTTCTTGAAGAGTCGTTCGTCCGTCGGCGATGAACTGAGCGAATAGGCCTAGCGTTAAGCAGATCGCAGCGTTGACGCACATTGCGAGCGGTGAACACTTTTCCTGCGCACTCCTTAAGCTGCACGGCTATCTGATTCGACCGCGGTACGTCCCGGAAAGAATTGGCGCGCTGAACACCACGTTATTTCACCGTTCACGTAACAGAGAACTTCGAGAACACCACGGCGCCCTTGTTCCTTGCTGCGCCAGTCGAGGTAACCGCCATCTTGGAACTGGCGATCTCGTTGGGCCCGAGATCTCTCGAGTGCTTCCCACAGAGCCCGCTAGCCCGCAACGCCCGCCACGCAAAATCCCCAGTGTTGCGTGCGTACGCAATACGCTAGCCCTTCTATTGCGTTCTGCGCATGCGCACTCACGACCCGTAATTTCCTTGCGTACTCAAAGCTATAGCGTACGGTCCACTAAAACTGTCTATTGTTTGAAGACCGTTGGCTTCGCTGCGTTTCCATAGTAGCTAAGCCTTTTTCTTTCTTTACTTTTTCCTCAGGCAAATTCGCTCTTTGCAAATTTTACAAAAAAATAAACAAACAAACAAACAAAAAAACAACACAATTTGTGGGCAACGCTGCGCAAAGCCGTAGCGCGATAGGTTAATAAACCGAATTTAGCGGTCGATTTAAAGAGCCTGGCCGCTCCTTGAAACACCCAGTATTGTAAGAGAAAATTGTTCACCGAAAATTTAAATATAAATTATTGTAATTTTTTTTAAATCGCTGTGCATAAAGGGTTGTTCTGGATTTTTTTTTTAGTGGAGACAGCCACACAACGCAAAAAGCCTGCAACTCACAAAGGTCGAAAAGAACATATTTTTAAAATATTGTGAATGGAAATAATAATGGAACAGGAAATAATAACCCGAAAAAGATTTAGTTTTTTTATTTCCAACTGATGCACTGAGTTCTGCTGCAGTCCGATTTTATGTTTTCAACTTCGACACATTTGATAGCATATTTAGCATTAAAATATATATAACACTGGGAGTAAAAATTATTTGAATTTAATTGGTGCTATACAATTTGCAGGTGTATAAACATGACGTTATATTAGATGTGTTAAGAAAGCCTTGGTTCGTGGTGTGCGTGTTAACAAATTTTCTTTTAGCCAGCATGTTTCAATTGGAGATTAGAAGACCGTCGTTTACTGAGTTTAAAAGAGTCAAGAGATCTCGGAGAAAACAATTCTACTTCGAGTTTTAGCGTGGTGATTTTCGGCAAACGCGGCAGCGGGTAATCGAAACTAACTCAGGAAAAGCGCGGAACAGTTTCGCTGCCGAAAGACCCTTAGAGTATGAAGTGTGGTGACGGTTAAGTCGTTATAAACACATGACCAAAAGCTTTGGCGCAAACCCAATTTGGTTCGCGGCGGCGAGCGTCAAGCCGATTTGGGATTGCCGCAAAGTTTATAAAGAAAAACAATCATAAAAGAAAAAGAAAAAAAGAAATTTGAACGCGGTGACATTCAATTTTAGTCGGCTCGTGAGATGGAGCCATGAGCCGTTTTGGGATTGCGCCAAAGCTTTTGGTCACATGTTGATTGCAGTTTACTCGTCACATACAACACAAGCTGACGCCTCTTCGGCAGCGAAACTGTCTCTGCTCATGGGGCTCCAATCTGGACACTTTGCGAGCAAGTCGGCGAGGAATTCGATGGCCGTGATTGGACCGCGCCAAGGTCAGGCCCGATGCCGGCCAATTACAGCAGCCGGATTCCTCGGCGACTTTTTCGTCAACTGTCCAGATTAGCGCCCTTGGTGTGCTTTATCGAGTGTCTACTTCCCGCTGCCGTGATTGACAAAACTCACCACGCAAAAACTAGAACTAGATTTATTTTTCTGAGATATGTCAACTGCTCTGGCCTCAATATACGACGGGCTGCAAATATTCAAGTGGAACTGGCTAGCTAAAACAAAATGCTAAAAGTGAATCAGTGACCCTTTGTTAATTAAGTATCTAATGTGCACATTACACTTGGGTCTTTATGCGCGCGACCATGGAAAACGTATTCCCGAAGAAATTGTGTTTTTATTCCTAGTTCCTTATTTTTCTTCCGGCCTGACTCGATCACCACAGGAGGCACAATAGGGACGACAATGTTTTCAAGCTCCTATATTAGGGTGGTGTTCACCGTAGGATTACACATGGTTTTCTTGGCAGTCCCTGAATGGTGTGGCAGTTACAGTGAAGTTATCCGCCAGGGAGGTCACGATGAACCTTGGACAGAGATGATAACATTATCATTCACGTTATCCTAGGCTGCGTTGGTCTTGATCGCCACTGAGTTGCTTGTTTGTACCAGAATGACGCCGATTATTATTACGGAGCCAGCCATCTGAAAAGCAAAAGCAAGCAGATATTGCCGGGTACAATATTATACCTAACATCTCTTTTCTAAGTGCTTCGCCTGGTTCGCACAAGCTAACGACGTCTCAACTGGTTTCTTCAAAGCAAAAGCGGTAGTTGTTTTTAAAGTTTTTTAAAACATTGTAAAGAAATATTTATTGCAAGGCTTGGACGAGGGAGTGCACATACCAGCCTTCGCCGTGGTCTTTCTTCAATCTGTATTAGATGAGAATTACTAATTAACCTTGAAGGGCTACTTGAGTGTTACCTCAATAAAACAAAATACATGTCCCAAAATAATGATACTTACGGCAACGCGAAAACAGACAGCAATTTTGTTCCATACTAAAAAAGATGTCAAGAAGCACAGAGGCACAAAAAATTGCATGGCAAATTTCTGGACAATTGTGTGGCATGCGTGAAACGTTCTAGCATCACGTGACATGAGATCATGTGACATCAATTTCCCTGCTAAATTTAGCGGAGAAACTGAATTGGTGTGTAAGTCACATGACATTGATTTTCCTAATAAATTTAGAGGAGAAACTGATTTGCATAAGGACACGTGACATAGAATCACGTAACGTCAATTTCCCCGCTAAATTTATCGGGAAAACTGAATTGGTGTGTAGGTCATGGCACGTTAATTTTCCCGCAAAATTTAGCGAGGAAATCGATGTCACAGGACCTGGTGTTTCGTGACCTATACACCAATTCAACTTCCCCGCAAAATTTAGCGGAGAAACAGAAATGATGTGCCGGTTTGTGACGTCCCATAATGCAACACTGCGCGCGTTGCATTATGGGATGTCACAGGCCATGGCTTCACGAAATGCGGCTTAAGAAAACCCAGAGTTACGTGACATCAAGCCATGGGACGTCATTTTCTACGCTAAATGTAGCGGCGGAACTGTATTAGGGATGAAGCCACGTGACGTCATTTTCCCCGCTTAATTTGGCGGAGAAATTCGCGGTTACGTTTTTTTCTGGCTTCACTTCGTTCGCAAACACTACAGCCTACAAACTTTTCACGTTAGATACGTTTTATTCGTCAAACTTATCGCCACGCTCGGTTTGCCTTCTTTGATGATGTACTCATCATTAGAGAAATCGGAGCACGCTGGTCAGTTACAGGGATGAGAAAAACTTGAAAGACGCTCATATTCGCCTTTAAGTGTGGAACGCGATAGCGTTATCGGGCTCTGTTCACATCGCCTTCTCATTAGCTTCTCATACTCTCCTGCCAGTGCGGAGCAAGTGCGGCGTACATGGCCTAGTACAATGAGGAAAAACAAAAACAAAAAAACACCGGACATGGCCTGGTAGGTAACGTGTCTGGATCGCAACCGAAGGGTCTTGGGTTCGGATCCTGCCTAAAACTTTTCAACTTGTCTTTTCTTTAAGGCAAAATAGTTACTCTATAAAGTTAAATAATTTGAGGCGGAGGAGGAGGAGTGGCATACCCTACCCTACGTACCTTTCCCTCCTCCTCCTGAAGAGCTGCGCTTTAATTTCGCGTTACAGAGATTCGGAAACGTCTTTCATTTTTTGAATCACATTCATTTCACGCTTGACGTCACGTTTCACGTCAGCGTTGTTTTAAATTCCCGCGCGAGGTCACGTGGCCGTGACTTCATGACCCTCTCGACCAATCAGGATTTTTCCGCCACGGCGCCACCGACGCCGGCTCTCCTGCGGCACGAGCTCTTTAACACTATCCCGTTAAAAACGACATAATGGACGAAGAGAAGACAAAACCTTATTCATATTACCTCACGCGTCCATTACTTCCTTGCCAAAGTTCGTGTCCCTTCATGTCCAACAGCAGTCGACCATCCGATGGAACCAACCGAGCAGTTTCAAAACTGCAACGTCATGGCACGCATTGTCTTCGTGGGTATACTACTACCGAGTAAACCAATCACGAACAGAAAGAAAAATACGTTTAAAAATATCTATAATGCGAATTTAGAGAGCAGCTTTTGAGGAGGAGAAGGGGAGGGTGCGGAGGGAAGTGTGCCCTTCTTCCTTCTGCTTACCCTTCCATCTGCCTCCTCCGTACCCTCGCCTCCTCCCGCTGTTTCCCCGCTAAATTTAGCTGGAAAATTGACGTCACGTGTGCTCAACACGAATTCAGTTTTCCCGCTAAATTTAGCAGGAAAATGACTTCACATGACTTCTTATCACGTCGCCCATGAACAAATTTAGTTCCTCCGCTAGATTGAGCGGGAGCATTGACGTCACGTTAACTGAACACCAATTCAATTTCATTCTAAATTTAGCGAACCGGTTACACCGACGGCGAATCCACTTTACGCGGAAACGAGCGCCTAAGAGCTGCGATCTAAAGAAACAAGCGCAGGATCGTGGCGTATTTACTGTGCGTGATTGGTTTAGTCCGTGACAGAAAACGCACCAAGCAATCGTTGGCTCCGTCCATTCGTAGCATCGGCTGCGCTCGGACTTAAAAAAAAGTGAAACGGAGTATGGTAGCACCACATAAACGTTGGGAAGCCTTGACATCTTGATAACACTCTCGCGGTGTTCAAAACTTGCAAGTTCGCTTACTGACAGCAGCCAAGACCTCTGGAGTACGAAGAATCCACCACCGCCAAGGCACATCACTTGGAGAACGAGGCTTTCTTGCAGGCATCGCCGCTGTCGAAAATCAAAAACAGAAACATCAAATAGCCTATGTGTTTTTGCGGGGAAGTTAACACCGAAGTGTGGCCCATAAAGCTGCTTTATGGGCGACACGTCTGCAGAGATGAAGAGCTCGTGGGCTGTCGTCGCCCCTTTAAAACAAAAAACACACAAAAAAACATTTTTTTTTGGCGCGAGGAGAGGGAAGTGTTTGAAAAAGAATGGGAATATTGACGTTGCTGTGACCACGAAACATATATACACAAATTCAAGTCTGGAGTGTTCTGCTCACTCGCCGCCACACTTCTGGTGTTGTCGGAACCTCGGATGTCCTAGACGCCTTCCGGATTGCGAGAGCTCGATGTTCGGTGCCGGCGGTAGTTCCCCGGCACGCCTGGTTGGTGCCCCCACGGGCCTCAGTGGTCCGTGCGGGACATTCACTCGGCTGCAGAATCCATGGCGTTGAGCATCGTTCGTTCCTTCTGTGTCGAACCCCTTAAACGCACTTGCACGAGCTTGCCTGTGCCGTCAACTCTGCGATGTTGTCTTCCTTTTCGCCAATGTCCCGTTCACATCACCACACAAGGTATGTTTGCATAAACAAACTCACCCGTATTCACCAGGCGCGAGTAGCGCCTGTCTAACCACTGACTAGTGACGTCATCAGACTAAAATGATCACGTGGCGAGCGATAGTCGCCGCTAAGTGAGCGCTTGGTATTCACCGGTCGTGTTTATGGCATAGTCGCCCCGCGCGACTAAGGAGTCGACTAACAAATCTTAGTCATGGGGTAGGGCTAGTTTAGCCGGTGTTTAGTGGGTGACTAGTGGCTCACCGCCATGGCCGACTCGTATCACCGCTGACCGCCAACGCTAACGAAGCACTTACGGTCTCGGAACGCTGGGGGACACATGTAGAAAGAATTGGAGGAGCAAATATTGTGTAAGTAGACATGTTCAACGGCCAGAGATACCGCTAAAGAGATCTCAGCAGGGCGCTGGACGGCGATAAAAAACGCATTTACAGGCGCTTCCATATTTGTTTATGTCGCTGGCATTGCGGCATCCGTATTTCTTCCTTGCGTTTCTTTTAATTTTTTTTGTAAAACTCTGTCTCGGGCAATTAGTCTCCCATTGTAACTTTTTTCTTCCGGATAAACCTTTAAATATTAGATTTTATACGATACAATACCCATTTACGCAGCGGCGTTTAAGGTGCGCGTTCGCGTGACCTATCATTTTATGTCACTTTTTGATTCTTAGTCCTGACTGTATAGTCACCCGCTCTCTTCGCGCTCGTGAATACCGCAAAACTAGTCGATCCTTAGTCGCTAATTTTTTCTCTTAGTTCGGGACTACTTAGTCGTGATACTAACTTTAAAACAGTGCTAGTTAGTCGCGACTGGTGAATACGGCTGACTGTAGCTTGGGGGACCCCAGGTAAGCGTCCCAGCTTGTGGGTTATGGCACGACGGCGATACTACGACAAGTCGTGTCTCAATCATGCCCTCTCATCGCCCTCATTTGCACACTCATTAGTGAAAAAGATTGCTGGTCTATTACTTTGTTCTTGCCGGGGGATGTAAAAAAATCCATGCCCTGGCTACGACTAAGATACAGTTGCAGGTGATATGGGACAAACAAGAAATATAAATTTCTACATATCGAACCAATATTAAGACAAGCGAAAAGCAAACAAACAAAAAAACCTTGCAGTATAGACTACAGGAAATTAAAAAAATTAACTTGGACAACTGGATGAAAGAAAAAACATGGGCAGCGACATTAATCTCTGCATCAAGCGCAAACAGCAGTACTTGTGAGGCGATCGTTTATATTTCTCAAGACATTAAACATTTGTTTCGGACAGCACAAAAAGAATCTGTATATTTTTTTTAAAGTTTCCCCGCTGAATTTGGTGGGCAAACTAACTTGGCGCCTACTTCATCATAACGTCACTTTCCCCGTTAAATTTAGCGGGGAAACTGAATATGTGTATGGGTGACGTTGCGATAGGTCACGAAGCGTTTATTTGATCCACAGAATTTAGCGGCAAAAAACGGCGGTTTAGATCACGTGACGTCAATTTACCCGCTAAATTTAGTGCGAGAAAATGAATCGACGTATAGTTCACGTGGCGGCATTCCTCCGCTAAATGTAGCGACGAAATGAACCGACGGGTGGAGGTACGGTCCGAAGAAGACATTTTTGGAACTAAGGTGTTCTGTTCAAAAGTATTTCATGCTTTGAAGTATTACCAGAAAATAAAAATAAGATATTAAAAATTTAAATTATAGAAATCTCGCTCGGAAAAAAAAATTGAAGTTGAGCAACAGAGACGAAATAACTCTAAGGCAGAGCGCAACACTTCCAAATTAACCTAAATTAAATTTTGTATGGAAGGTGTGCGTGCGTGTGTGTGTGAGCGTTATTACAACAAACTAAGCTAAATAAAATGTTATGAGGGATTGTATGTGTGTGTATTCCAACGAATCTCAACCAAAAAAAAAAAGAAACTCTCCTTGCTCAAACACCTAGTGCGTTGTTTCTCAGAATGACGAATGGTTTAAAATCTCCCCTCCCCCCCCCCCCCCTCCCCGTCCCACTGCCTCACTTGAAAGCGTTCGAAGCAACTCCAGTTACAGAGGTCATGAGTTCCTCTTGGAACCAGGGCTACCTGAAGTAGCTGAATCATTTCCATCACTTGGATACTTCCCACCGGCCAGTCGTAATCCATTGTCCAGTCTTTCTGGTGTGTGACCGCCACAAGAGAGAAAGTCATTCCGGCAGCCTTTTACGCTTATACACCTCTTCTACGTGGGCGCCGCCATCTTAAATTCTGGAACTTCCGGTATGCGTGAGAACATCGGTTTCTTCTCGCCTCGCCAGTAGAACGTGTTAACATTTTAATTGCAACCGCCAGTCGTTCTTGTTATGTCCCTTCTATATTTTATTACTTGTTCCGGGTTGTTATCGCTTCTTTTTTTCTTTTTTGAACGAATACTGGATATGGGGAAAACATGGCTGGGTACGACGCTAAACAAAAAGGTGTATACTACATTCAGGTGGCATCCATCGTGTGATTACAACGAAGTTTCTGAGAAGTCCCTCGATGCTGATGAAGTTAATGTATCTATGAACCTGGGACTATTTTGCAAGACATTAAGAGCTAGGCTGCGTTGATCTTGGGTGCCATCGATCTATTTGTTTGCACCAAAATCACGCCGAATGTTATTACTGAACCAGTCAATTGGAGCGGAAAAGAAAGTAGACATTTTCGGCTGCAAGATCATACACAATACCTTACCTGAAAGTGGTGTTCTGTTGGTTCAAGCTAACAAAAGTTTATGGAACTTTCTAAAAATTCATTTGTAACTTCCCCCCCCCCCCCCAAAACAAAAAGGCAAAAAAAAGGCAAAAAAGGCAAAAAGAAAGAAAGAAAAGAAAATCTATATTTTAAGGCTTGGGGGACAGAGCACACATTCCAGCCTTCGCCGTGCTCTTTCTTTAATATTTATTAGATGATAAAGACTGATTTGGCTTTGAGCTTCTTCAATTAGAAAACGCCATAAAAGGGGCGTGAAGCGATATTTCATTGGAATATTTATCATCTTATATAAGCTTTGCGTTACTAGTCTGACCCAAGTATACCCGCAGGCAACGTTTGTCGCAATGCAATTTCAAGGATAAAAACGGACCTTCGCGTTATTATTCCTTCACAAAATTTAATGCCAAAATCACAAGTCCTCCAGTGTTGACACAGTCACCAGGATAAACTCATCGTGACGATATTCAAATCCAGCTCTTAGATTTAACATGAGCACTGCGTGAGCTCTCGATTTCGGCTTGTGAGAATGAATGCCTCAACTAGCATTCGGCTAGTGGCTCGTGTCTAATACTTGATCAACATATCCGGCATATAATTGTCACCAGACCACAGGGCCACTTGTTCTGACTGCGAGCTAAGAGAATAAATGGTGCTTTTTTTCTATTTTTTTATTTCCATATTGCGTAGAGAAAAAGCACATTGAACTTGTGTTTCGTAGCTTATGAACGCCAAAATTTTTTTCCGAGGTGTGTATTTACTGAAAGTGCAGAAGTCGCTGCACCGCCCCTTTAAAGGAATGATTCTTATGGGAACGCAGAAGCAAGAGGTGATTGCCTACCAAACTATAACTGAAAAAAGAAAGAAAGAAAAAACACACATAAAAAGTTTGTTTTAGTCAAGGTAACTTTACCTTGTTTAATGAATATTTTGTTTATTTTTTGTTATTTTTCTTCGCGTCAGACTTTTTCATTTACACTTTCAGTGGCCTGATATAAAAGGAGTGAAGCACCGACATTTTGAAGAGACTCTCCAGTGTTTCAAAACTTGTAATGCGCTTACTGCGACCAGCAAGGACCTCTTGAGAGCGAAAAAGCCTCCACCGCCAAGGCACATCTCTTCGGGGTCTACGCTTTCATATAGGTAACGCAGCTGTCAAGCAGGAAAAACAGGAACACACACGAGTCAATCAGTCTTCATCCTGTGATGCTAGGGATCGCCGGTTGTTCATATACCTGTCGGAGGTAGCTGTCTGGCGCCCCGAAGGCAGGGAGCATCAGAATGGTGTTCTTAAGGCTGTGTGCCTGGAAAACAAGAAAGCAAATGGGAGTCTGAAGTTCTGAGCTTCTAGTCGCTATGTTGGCTTACCTCGTCAATTAAGGTTTGTCCAGTGTAAGCAAGGTCAATATAGCCAAGCGAGGAGAACATGGAAGTGAGCAGAACTATCCAAAGTTCTTTCCTCATCCCGTCGTGAAATACGGCGTCTAGGATGACGCAGTCAACCATGAGGGTGCTTGCGCAATGAACAATGAGCGGCCCTGTCCAGATGTCGTTCAACGAATCCTTCAGTTTCCTAATCTTGTGTATACGGAGTCGCACAACTTCTATTTGAAGAAAGGATTGCGATTGAAGGTGAAAATTCGTCAGTTTGGCTGCCTCTTTAATGAACTCCGTTTGGACTCGAATGTATTCTACCAGAACATTTGTGCAGCTCCTCAAAAAGAAATAAGATGGAGTCGTATACCACAGAAGCCGAATAACATGACGGCACCTATTATAAACATTGGAACGGACCACCAGAGTGGAATGGGCTTCAAGGGTTCTGTCAAGTACCATAGCCCTGCGGTAAGGTACAAGGCAAATACCATGAATACCACAAGTGCGCGCACCATATTCCATCGTTGCGTGGCTGAGCGCCAGCAAGCTGTTCGTGCGAGGCGTAAAGCTAGTACTCTTTTCGAAGGCCTGCGATTTGCGGAAGAAAGTAAGCATTTTATCCGGTTTTGTGAACATGACTGCGACGTTGACGGTTAGTTTTACATCGACAGCAACGAAGGCAACGAGTAGAAGGGTCGAGACAGAGTATCCGAAATGTTCCTGACATCGTCTCCGTAATCTATAAAGCACAGTTTCTCAATGACGAAGTAGAGACCAGAAGCAACTGAACGAATACAGTGTGTGAGGGAGCCTTCCAAGCGGCTTTCGCGTTTGCCAGCGACTTTCCCCGAAAGTTTTGAATGAAGAAACAGCCGAACAGTCGACAGAGAATGGAGAAAAGGGCGACACGTTGTACCATCGTGGAGCTCATTCTTTCGTATCAGCCTAAAGCGAAACAAACCGTCACCTGGAAAAAAAAAAAAGATCCCGCAACAACAACAGAATTGGTAAACAATTTACATTAAAACATGTTCTTCCCACACTCCACGCCTGATTAAATTTAAGCTTGCCTATTGTTTTGACAAAACCAAAGGAGCACAAAACGTGATGTTCAACAAATCCGAAACCACCAAAGTACACCGTATCCAAGCATAACAAAAATACACGATCCACCGATACATTCTGCGCCCGGACTATTTAATTTCAGCAGCGAATCGTACGAGCTAATGGACAAATCAAGCAGGTTAAAATCGGATCCTGGCCCGTGATGACACCTACGAAACACGACACCCTGTATGCGTTATTTAATCTTCAGCTCTAAGTTCGAGGAACGCAACCTCGGAGCGACTGCTAACACAGTCTCAATGGGACAAATACAAGCAGACTCTAGCGAAAACTTCGGCTCTGTCTGGTACCATTAGCCTCAGGGCACCAAAAAGCATGTCTATCACGTGGTTCGAGATGTCACGTGATCCACTACGCGACGATGGGCGGGATTGGGGCGGGCCGGCGGGCAACCGTTGGCGGGGGCGTGTGCCAGGCACCAGTGTCTTCTCCACCGCGCTCTTTTAACCATGTTTTGATATCTACGATCTTTCTAAGACGTTTACACAACTGCGGCATCAGTCTGCGCACGTAGTGTGAACGAAACTCCGAGTTACAATACTCACAAACGACGAGACGATGACGGCGGTTGCGACGCGGGACTCGGGACCAGAGTGTCGAACCGGAACCGAACCGAACCGAAAACCGGAACAGAACCGGTATTTTTAGCCGAACAAGAAACTGAAGCGAACCGAAATCTTCGCCGCCATTTTGGAACTGAACCGGAACTGAACCGGAAAAAATATAACGGTAACCGGTTCAAAATGGTTCACGGTAATTTTTGTTATTACAAATTGAGTGTTTGAGAAGTAAAAATTGGCAGCTGCATTTCTATGTAGTGATCAAATTGTCATTAACCGAATTGCAATGTATAAAGAAATTGTGGGTTTTCGTGGCGCTTTTGTTTTGGCACTATGATTAATCGTGTGCCACGTGGTCACGTGACTTCATGGTTTCAAGACATGCTGTCAAATAAAGTCACGTCACGTGGCCCCGTCGCGTGTCGCATTACTCACCGCGTCCAAGTCGAGTTAAATTCAGAACGTCAATGTCCCCCTCTCTTCTCCAACGTTTCGTCCGGTTCTCCCTCCCCGGCCTTCTTTTCCCTCGCCCTACCTTCTTGAGTTGCAACGGAATATAGATCGTATTAGCGTTGTTGACACCGTGACGTCACATGCCATCACTAAAGCCCATTTATACAGAAAAGTAGTGACATCCTTTGAAGAATGACGCCTGCTATCTTGGGGCAAACCAGGCGGCGCTACCGTAGACGCGAGGGTGTAAAAAAGAGAAACATAAAGGTAAAATGTGTGCTCGTCGGAGGAAGGAGAAGGAATTCCTATGCTGTCGGAGTGCAGTGCATACTATGAGCTATGTCGCCAATCAAATAACGCCAACTGTGCAACGTCACGGCTGTCACCGTCTTTCTTTGAGCACATCCTTCGAGGCTGGTAGACAGTGACAGTGCGCTTTTAGCCTGTGTGTATGTATTTGCGTGTCTTCCAGCCTTTGCCTGCGCTCTGACTCAAGTATAGGAAGGCTGTCTGCTATCTTGGACCATTGCAGGCGGCGCTACTGTCGACGCGCGGGTGTAAAAAAGCAAAACAAAAGATAAAAGCTGTGTGCGTCAAAGGAGGAAAGAGAAGGTGTCGCTACCTTTTTTATTCAGGGGCATAGCCATCACGACTTTTCACCGCGAGTCATGCGACACCGTGACGTACTCGGTTGTCATGAGCCTGAGCCGAGTGCTCGGGTTCTTGGCAATCAGCATCGCCAAACATTCGTGTTGGCTCGTGTTCAATCAAAGATGAGAATAGCCGAACTCTAATTAAGCCTAAACCTCAACCCATGCTTTATTTTTTTCCAACCCCAGCGCATGACTACTATGAACACTGGCGGTATACAATGAGCGTCAGATCACATTGCCGCCTGTTCTAATAGTTGAGGAGGAGAAAGCTGTTTCTTTCCTTTATTTTTTCAGCGTCTGCCATTCAGCAGAAAGGAAAACGAATGAGTGTTTTTTCAAGCTCTCAACGTCAGGGATTTCCTTTTAGCGGTATTTACTGAAAGTGCAAAAATCGTTGCAATCGTTACATGTACACATCATTGAGGCACTCAAACATGTTTTCGTTGTTGCCGAAATGTCTGAAAAAGTTGTCCCCGAAAACAGAAGCATTGAAAAGACTGATTATAGCTTATTAATCTAACGATAAATAGAACTACAAAGTGTGTACGGCAGGTATACCTGAAAAGAAAGATTCTAGTGGCCTTTGAGGGACAGCCGAAAGTTGGCAGCCGCTCAAATTCTCGCAGTTTCTTTTTTAAACTTCACAGTTTTTGGATGCAAAGAGAAATTGAAAATTACTGCCAACAAATGACAGAAATATAATTACCGAATTGGCACCCCCAAACAAAAGAGGGAGTCCCTCAGAAATAAAAAGTATTCTCTGGAGTAACATCGTCAGATGAAAAAAGAAAAAAAAGGGGGGGGGGTTAATAACCTACTGTGTTGTATAGGTTCCTCTGCTCCGCATCTTCGGCACAGAGCAGACAGCGTGATCCTGCAAAAATACTTCGTTTGCAAAATCAATCCTTCCAGAAAGCGCATTTTCGGGGTGCCAGACGCTCGCACCGTTCCTCACGACGCTGCACACACGCAAGAATAATTTTTGTTTCTGAATACATGGGTTGCACTGAGTGCGAACCTTCTGCAGTGTGCATTTTGCACCTCGGGATTTGATTTTCTCAGCAAAAGGAATCTCCGACCACTCGCATATAGTGCGATGATGTCACGTGCAAACCTGGTTAAACAGTTAAGTTTTCTGTTGAATTGGGATGTTCTGAACACAATACTCCGTTCCACTTTAAGTGTGAGCGTATCAGAAACTAAAAAAGCGAGCTCCGGGATTTCTAGCGTCCAAGCACGCGCGCTCCTGCAGTGCAAGTGGTCGGGACCAAAGGCTCGTGCTTGTAGCATAATAAAGTGGCGATTTGGGCCAGCTGGTTCATTGCAAACAAAAAGCGCCGAAAAAATACAGGGACACAGTCGAAGGGAAACAGGACAAGGCGCACTCTCAACTGCAGTTTATTGAAACTTCACACGTTAGATAGCCACAAAAACCCTGTTTACCCTGTCTGCTCAGCCCGCGTTTCAAAAATTCAAACTCATTTGTAGACAAAGATAGGGACGTGTCACTTATACATTTCTTCTCCCTGGTCCTAATTTCATAGGCCTCGTGTAATTTTAGCGACACTTTATCTTTGTACCTAGCCAAAATCATAGTGTTTGTTTGTAGCATAGGCTGCAGCTGGACTTGAATGGGCCTTGCAAAGCGTTTCCGGCCATTTGTTTTTATATTTTCATTGCTTTCGCTCGAATTAGTGGCTGGAACTCTAGCAACACATTAAACATAAAATAAAAAGAAATCTTGTGTATTTTGAAGATAATACCTGAAAGAGGTTCAGAATTTTGAGCGGATTTTCTTTTGTTGACGATGTTATTGGTCTGAGCCATTAGAGAACCTAAACGACAAGAGCGTGAAACAACCATGCGCGATCTTCCTAAGTGTTGGAAATTAACATCCAGTTATGAAGATGTGAGCGCCCCACCAATTTACGGGTGTTCCAAGCAAATATATGAGTGAGAGTCACGTGCTTGAAAGTATCACTTTGCGCATATTTAGCCAGTTCTACCCCTAGAATTCTATGTCATCATTATCCGACGTTCTAGACCAATGTCGTCACTGAACACTCATGATTGACACAGATAGGCACGCCGTTCGAAGCAGCATTTGGTTTTCTTCGTCCCTTTGCAATGCCCCTCTAAGCTGAAACGAAGTATAGGGTGTGTTCAGATAAGGACGGTTGTGGTGGTGTCATGCCTACTTTTTGTTTTCAATTAAAGTTTTATATGAGGTAGCGAAACCAGTTTATAAAGTACGGAAACAAGAAATGACCCATCGACACACCCGCCACCAAGCGGTGCAAAAGGCGGCGCATACTAGAAAGGGGTAGTAGGATCAGGAACCGACGAGGGGCGAGCGTAGAAAGGTCCCGGATGTACGCGGCGGCGCTGCAGTCGAGGATCCGACCGGTTCCGAGCTTTCCGAAGGCCTTCGGGCGAGCAGCTTTGGCTTGCGGTTTTGCCCTTTGGTGGTATGGCAGCGCGAAGTGGCTCCCGTTCTGAACTGATCTTTACCCCATGTTTGCTGCAGTTTGTGGCCAATGAGGTGTAATACCGAAATAGTGTTCAATTGCGTAGCAAATGGAGTGCGAGCTGCCCAGCCTGCCCGCTTCATCCAGCCTATCCAGAACACGCTTTAGCGGCGCCCTCTGGAGCCGTCGACACGGAGTGCGGCAGCCGTGAGCGCTCGCTGAGCTCACTACCCCTCTTCTAATTCACGGCCACTCAAGCTACCAAGGACTTCATGAAGGCGGTTATTTCTTGTTTGTCTTGTAATTTTAATTCGCCCATAACTTATGAAATTAACCGAAATTCAAGAAACGTTTTATTAAATTAAAATGTTCAGTGAGCTCAGGTTAGGTGCAATTTAAAAACCAGTAAAAAAGTCCTTGCCGGGCCCCTTTACGTGTGAGCGTGGCAGAATCTACAAGATATAGCTCCGGGTGTTTAGCATCCCTGCCAAGCACACGCACTCGTGCAGTGCAAGCACTGTTCAGGGCCATATGCTCGAGCTTGCTGCTTCTGCCTGGCTTGCGCTTAAAGAGAAACGGAAGACAAAATAGCGACTTTTCGTGGCACCTGCGATCGGTGTTGCTTGCTTCACTATCACCCTCCCGATGGAGAGAAGCTGCGGAACCGGTGGAACGTTGGATCCATATAAATTGGGGTGGGAGGAAATTTTATCAGACTTTTTATGGAAAATAAAAAGTTTGCGCAGTGGTCGTTGCAAAAAGATCGTCGTTCAAAAATATTCCTTCTTCGTTGCCCATGGAGGCGTTGAAGCCGGTGGCGCAAGGAACGCTACTCGCCCGCACCTGATCACGTGCAGGCTAGAGTCCCTGACTGTTCCCTCGGTACCGAATTCCATTCAGTCCGCTTACCGGAAGTCACTCCCGCAAGATCTAGTTCTTATTGACTGGTTTAGCCCGTGACGGAAGTTGTTAGTCAATCATTTTGGGAATCGGCTCAAAACCACAAAAAGAACGTATATGAAACGTTTCCGCGTTACCATGGCTATGGCGGGTGCGCACGGTTGGGAGCTCTGGACACGGATGAGTTAGAACCGAACGGAATGAGCGTTGATTTTCTCTAGATTTTTTTTTAATATCAGGTAGCCGATAATCAGTTTTGCCAAAGGAAATTGCCGGCTCGTTTGCTCGCTCCGGTTGCGCATGGTTTTGCGTTTCAAACTCTACTCCTCAGATGTTGAGCCCAACAATCGACTTCGATGTGTTTCGAGGTAAGAGAGAGAGACGAGGCAGCAAGGAGTAAGTTACGCGCCACTCAGAACGAAGGAAATAACTTTAATAAAAAAATAACCAGTGTCGCTTGTCCGTTGCTTTACTTGTCTGTTGTTTTTAGCGCTTTTACCCTCAAAACCAGTGTCGCCACAGACCAGGAACGTGGACTGAAAAGTTCACACTAGAACCACCACTACACTGTACGCGCTTGGCTTCGAGCGCACAGGGCAGCGCCATATTGGGGATCGCGACTGCTGCGCCGCGACTCGGTTATGAAACGAAGCTTGGGAGTTTCGGTAGTCTGGCAACATTCAGTGACTCTAGTGCAGGTCACAGAGAAAAACAGATTTCTAGCGCTGCTCTTGTTGGAGCTTGTCAACTGATAAGCATTAGAAGTTTGCAAGCAGGCAATGGTAGCGCGTGCTCTTGCCACTGCAGCAAACAGGTTATATATAGTTCACGGAAATCAGGTGGTAATCATTTGTTGCAGGACGACCTAAATGAGACACCTTTCTATGCTCTGCTATATGGTTAGTGTACAACGTTGTCAACGTATGGCGTTGGATCTCGCCGTTCCTTTGCACGCGTTCTCGCGCTAACAAAAACCTATAATGAAGCCACGCGCGCGCGCCAGTAGCTTTGACAGCGTTGCATACCAAGTATGAAACGAGGTATAGACGATTGAAAACAGGGCATCTGGCCGCTGCCATGTCTCTGCAGGTACTGGCAAGTGCCTGGATTCACAAGCTTGTCAAGGCTACATTCACGCGCACGCTGCACATGCTTGCACGTGTCGACATCCGTGACTCACCCAGCAATGCACGATGGATCAACGAATGCTGGCTTGACGGCTCCAATTTGCTAGTCTGTAGATCTCAGTGCCGTATAAAAACTATAGCTCTTCTATTATGTTCGCATTTTTGACCAGACCTTGTTTTATGCCGTACTTCCTTTGGGATCTTGCTCACTTGTTATGATTTGAGCACTAATTTGCATACAGTGCATGTATAACTTGTGTCCTATCCAATATAACATTAATGTGAGAAGTCGAATATCATGCTTCTACTCTCAGCGCCATCAAGGGTGAAGTACACGTCGAAGACGTTGACATCGAGATGGCCATCGGGAAGTACTTGTCTGGTGCCGCGGACCGTGCTGGTGGCAGGCGTAACCTAAGCACCACCCGAACTGTACAGGCCCAAGGTTCAGTGGAACGAACACAAGGCCAAGCGGGCAGGGCCCAAGCCCTGTGCCAAGTGCCGAAGAGTGATGAACCTGCCTGCCTTCTAGGCTTCTAAATATTAAACGAGCGAAAATAAAAATAATATGTCCTATTTATGTATGTAAGTTAACTTGAGCTTGTATTGGTGGCAGCATGGTAAAACCAATTACCGAATATTGGCTGCTCCGAGGCAAAGTTGAATGCCCAATATTGGCTGGGAGAGTAGGATCAATATAGGACAATATTTGGGAGATTCATGCTACCAATATGGGCTAGAGGAGTGGAACCAATATAGCGCAATATTGAGAAGTGGGTGTAGCCAATTTTGGCTACAGTACACCAATATAGTACAATATTGGTGAAGTGGGTGTGGCCAGCACTGGCTAGAAAATTTGAACCAATATTGGATAATATTGGAGACATTCACGTAGCCAATATAGGCTAGAAAATGTAAACTAATATTGGTCGACATTGGGGAAATTCGTGTAGGAAATATTGGCAAGACAATGTGTACCAATATTGGTTAATATGAAGAAATTTGTGTAGCAATATTGATAAGAAAATATGCACCAATATTGGTCAATATTGGGAAAGTTCTTGTAGCAAATGTTTGCTAGAAAATGTGAACTAATATGATTAGATATTAGGCCCACAACAAAGACCAATATGGGCACACATTACCGCGCCAATATAGCGCCGCAGTTCACTTTCCGATATTGGCCACCATTGCTGACATTATTTACGAATACTGGACAGATATAAGACTAAAATTGGTATGTTGCCTGGGAACAGATCTAGTGCAAGTGAACAAGGTGCGTCCTCTCACATATCACCCCCTTATTATTTCTTGTACCACCCACACGTAGTTCTACGGAATTTAATGCAGCGTACTACACCTATTCCCCGATCGATTATTTGTTTTTATTTGCAGTAATTAATTGGAACCTCTTAATATCATTGGGGTGCAATATAGCAAAGTGAAAAGGGATACTCGGATCTGCGATTTATTTTTAGCAGAACTAATAGTACCTCTTCGTTTATTTATTCGCCCTGATACTTCTTAGTGGTCTCTCTTTCTTTCTTTCTTTATTGGTTTCCATTTCCTACAGAATGGAGGAGGCCGAGGAAAAACCTACAAACGCAGCTTGTGGGGCCCTCGGCCCCACAAGCTGCGTTTGTAGCTTTTTTCCTCGAGATAGCAAAGTTTGTAGCTTTTTTCCTCGAGATAGCTTTTTTCACTCAAGATAGCAAACTATTTATGTGTGCTTTACAACAAATCATTAAAGGATCAAAAGCTTCCAGTAGACTCGAAAATTGCCAACGTTGTACCAATACACAAATCAGGATCCAAGAACTACGTGGAAAATTACCGACCTATTTCTCTAACGTGCATATGCTGCAAACTTATGGAGCACGTGATTTATAGTAATCTTATTACACACTTGAACATAGATAATTTTCTTATCCGAGATCAGCATGGGTTTCGATCTGTAGCATCCTGTGGTACTGTGCTTGTTGACGTTTTTCACTTTTTGGCGGGCGCCATGGATACTGGACATGAAGTAGATAGTTTGTTTTTAGACTTCAAAAAAGGCTTTGATCTCGTAAACCATGAATTGTTAAATTACTAACTTAGCTTACTTGCCATTGATAATAATGTTTTAGGTTGGCTCCAGGACTACCTGAGAGAACGAGAGCAGTGCATTGTGCTAAATGGTGAGGAGTCCGATTAAGTTGGTGTTACATCTGGTGTCCCCCAGGGTTCTGTTCTGGGATCTTTGCTCTTTCTGGTATATATAAATGATATTATTAATGAAATACAATCAAATATAGGACTATTTGAAAACGACTGTATTTTTTATAGAGTAATTAATGATTGGAATGACGTAAATTTCTTACAGGCTGATCTCGGCAATATTTCAATGTGGTGCAACAATTCGAAAATGAATCTGAACGTTAAAAACTGTGTTCACGTGAGATTTACTCGAAAGAAAAGCTTCATTGGTTCAACCTACATAATAAATAATGAAATAATTCAGGCTAACTCAAGCGTAAAATACTTGGGTGTAATTCTGTCGAGCGATTTAACGTGGAAAGCTCATGTGGAAATGTTAACTCTGAAGGCAGTACGGATGCTTAATTTCATACGACGAAATTTTCGACAGGGTTTATGCAAAATTAAAAAAAAACTTTGTACTTTACGTTTATTGGTCCCTGTATTGAATATGCAGCAGTTGTGTGGGATCTCCACACAATAACCTAATAGAAAAACTAGAAAAAATTCAAAATCAGTGTGCTAGATTTGTTCTAAATGATTACCAACGCGGGGCAAGTGTCACCACCACGAAAAATAATTTCAAGTGGGAATCACTAGTTGAACGCAGAAAAAATTTTAGGTTGAAATTTTACACGATATACATAACAGTCAACTTTTAATCAGTCGAGAAATGTTTTTACACTAACCTTTTCATATATCAAGAAGGGCGGACCACCAGTACAAAATCCGACCCTACTTTTGCCGTACTGATGTTTTTGCGGGTTTTTTCCCCCAAAACTATAGCAGAATGAAATAGGTTGGCTATTGAAGGGTGTGTTTAACGTATATACAAATGTGTTTGTGTTTCGATGTTTTGGTTAAAACTTAATGTATTTCATGTACTCACCCCTGCTATAATGCCGAAAGGCGATGCAGGTCTCTATGTAAATAAATAAAAAAATAAACATACGTGTTTTTACTAACGGTATCAATTGATGGAGTCGTCAAATGTCAAAAACTGCTCTGTAAAGTCGTATTAATGGCAAAGTTCTCATTTTGATGATAGGATAAAAATTCGTGAGATCTACTTTATGATTTACAATATGCTGATAATCATAATTTAAATTATTGGGGCTTGTAGTTCCACCCTGCATTAAAGGTTTGGACAAATCTTTAACGTCAGTACTTTTTGTCGAATATAAAGTATGATTGCAAATGAGGCCTCATTATCTAGAAACTAATTTGGGCATTATGCATACCAAATCCAGTAATGCAGCGTGCATAAAACACCCAAGAAGTGTAGAACTCACTCTAAACGTTTTTGATTCTCCTATAATGTCTATTGACATTACTTGAGTAAAGAGAAAAAAGGAAGGAGTAGAGGGCTCGCCCACACAATATTTCGACCCATTTCAATTCGAAATAGACTCCAATTATACCAAAAATAATTTTATAAATGTTCATGACAACTGCCGGAAGTGTTGTGAGCCAGTAGGACAAATGACATTTTAAATAGGAGCATTGTTTATAGTGCGAATCTTCAAGTGGTGAAATGCGTCGTGTCTTCTGCATCCGCATTGTCCTGTGAATTGTACACAGCGTGAGCACAAAAACATGTCGGAAATGTGACTAAGCTTAAGCCGAGCTAGTTGGTTTACACTTCGGATAAGGCCAGCTGAACTAGAATAAATATACACAAAAATAAAAGAAAAGTCAGTTGTAAGTCCAGCGGTGTGTATGCTCTTTTCTTTATGTGTGTTTATTCTAGTTCAGCTGGCCTTACCCGAAGGACAACTGACGTTTAACGCTCATCCAGGTGCTCGTAAAAACACGCACGGGTTAAAGGCAGACGTGTTGATGACAGAAGAATGGTAGTGGACTTGTCATGCGAAATGTCATAAAGAAGGGGTTTATAAAGCTTCACAAAAATGTACACATACAAGTTCATCCCACAACGAATCAAGACTGAAAACAATGTGTACCGCTCTGTTCTTTCTAGTCTTGACGACTTTCGTCCATGTACTCCATTGCAAGCAACGTGAGTACAACCCGTAACCTACATAATGTTGAAATGCTTAGTTTTGCAATTTGTCCAGCCTTCCTATTATAGAAGCTTCGGACACGACTAGTGGTTGCTACACATGCCTCAGTCATTACGGTCAATTGCGAACTTTATTGTGTGCCCATTATTACTTCAAAAAGCAACATCAGAAGCGTTAGGGTACCTTTCGAAATCCTCGTAGGAACCTGAAAGCAAAGTCTATATTTTGTTTATGGCATGTCATTATTTCTATTTAGAAATGACTGAACGTTAAATTATTAAAGTGCAAAAACAAAACGGAAGAAGAACTGGCTTAATCCACTCACTACTCTCGAGACTCCACGACGCGCAACAACTTCAACGGTGTCCATTGATCTGCACTCTGCCCCCATCGTCAATGCTGGGCATGATGGCGTCGTGCGACCGCGCGCTGTACACTAGGCCTCGTCGGCCCGAGAATGCAGTACGCCTCGTATTACCGCATTCGCGGCTTTGTCAACGTTCTTCCCCGCAAACATTTAGTTCACAGTACAAGGACGCCTAGTAAATACATTTTCTATCAAGCAAATTTGGCTTTTGGCACATTCTTTGCCACTTGGATCGTGGAAAGTATCTATTTGTCATACAAAGCGGATCAACAGATTGTTTCACAAACGGACAATAACCAATTTAAAACAAAACTATGGTTGCAAAAACATACCTGAGTCTATGAGAAGGTGTCTTGTTTGTTTCCTTCCGAGTAGCCTAGGACAATTGTTGAGGCGGATTATTACGGACTGAACACCCTGTTATTGAACCACGCCTCTGTCAGCTTTCCACACTGAATGTCATTCACGCATACACGACGATGTGAAATCATTGGCGCCTTGTCTCGGCCACAGCTGGAACCTCCCGAATATATTCAGGTTCTTTTCACCCCCGAAATATGTCATGAGAAGCACCATCATCCTTTTTCGTTCTGATGATATATCTAGATATGCTGATGGTCTCACTCGGGCAACATCAATACGTTTCGATTGTCCGTCAAACACCACAAGAAACGTTTTGACGTTCTCTGACCTAAAAACATAAGTCTTTAATGGTCCATCAGCAACCATCACATAATGTTTGATTGTCCATCAGACGCCATCAAGTAAGCCTGTCAGACCATGAAAGAAGTCTGATGGATCATCAAGAGGGTCTGTTTGGTCATCAGATATAGGTCTATTGGACCATCAAGAAGGTGTGATGGTTCGTCAAGAAGGTGTGATGGGCCGCCAAGAATGTGTGAAGGGCCATCAAAACGTCAGATGGGTTATCAAAAGGTGTGATGGGCCATCCAGAAAGTTTGATGGACCATCACAACTTTCTGATGGTCTTTTCGATCGGGATAGACTCCGACGAAGAAAACGGCCATTACTGTAAAGTTGGCATGGATGTATTCGGGACGTTCACGAAAAAGAACCACGGCCGCGACTGCAACGCACGAAAAGAAGTGCACTAAAGAGCGCTTTTCGGAAACAGGACCCACGTAGCCCCCTACACATAACCATCCTACTCTGACGCGCTGATGGGCTCACTGGGTCATAGTCTTCGCCGTTCGCCAAGTTATCCCTACAGAAAAATCCGGTAAAACTTTTCGCTATCCGGATTGTGGAACCGGAAATCCATCTGGATTCTATCTGGACTCTATCTGGAATTTAGCTTTTCAGAAATTATTTCTTTG